>JAQGAI010003013.1:0-11359 GCA_034696905.1 Lepidocyrtus violaceus
CTTTGACTATGCAATTGCTCACCTTAGCGTTGAAAGTACATGCTGCATGTAACAGATTTACTATGAAGTTGAGATCAAGTAATCTCAGCCAGGAATAGTCGTCTCATCTCATACTTTAAACTGTGGATTGGGTGCACTCATGCCCCCACCTTATTACTTCCCTGCACTGAATACTGATCTCGAAGATTTTTAAATAAGGGAGACAAAAAAGGGACGGGACTAGGCATATTTTCCATAGAATGCGGTGATGAGATGAGATGTAGGTTACGACGAAGGTTCATACACAAAAAGCCCATTTTTCTACGTGGTTTAGCTTTAACCCTACATTACTATTTAATAATGGCATCGTCCGTCACGTATACCGCTCTATCATGGCATACCATAGTATAAACCACTGCACTCTGTCTAAAACGAAACAAGAAAATTGCCTTTGACAAGTCACCAGTGTAGTCTGGAAACTAGATTGAGTGCGGTGACTTTCCCTACTCATTACAAGAATCGTGTTTGATGCTGCTGGTTGGCTTCACCGGAAAGCAAGTGAAAGTTGGAGAAAGTCAGTCGGCATGAGTAACCTGTAAACCAAACATTTACGTATAAAATTAGCATGGAGGGTACAGGTTGCTTGTATTTCTAGCTCATTTTCTCTGTATTTCTCCTTTCAACCCTGAGTTTTTCTGTGTTTACAGTTTCCAACTTGAATATCAACTGCTCCAGGTAAATATTGCAGAGGGAAGCTGGACTCAGTCAGTCAGTAGTTTAACTCAATAATTTAAGAATTCTGCTTGCAGAAAGTATAAAAGTAGCTCGAAATAAACATCCTCCTAAAATAATCAAATTTTTTCCCTCATACATTCAGTATACATTCATTCCAAGTTTCAGCTTTTTTTATTCTGAGAATGGTTAAAATCCAGTTTTCCATTTTCATTTTTCTTTTCGCTTTCCCAGAGATTGTCAAGCGAAGGTAAAAAGGTAGTCTCTTCGGTTTTATTTGGTTTTTGGTGTATATTAAATTTGGATTGGCTGAAGAAGGACAACAGTCAACAACATCACACGCTTCAAAAACTATTGCAGGAAAACACGAGAAAAAAAAGAGAAAGTAAAAAAATCGTGAATAGGTCACAGTTAGAGTGACAGAAGTGAAATGGAATTTGCGAAAAAGTTTCAGTCAGAAATCTGTGAAATGAAAGTCGAAAGCCTTTTCCATCTTCCACTTTCTGAAATGCCACCACCAATACCAATATGTATCATGATAGGTTTAGGTATATCAGACAAGCCCAGCCAAACAATTCTGATCAGGAAGTCGAAGTACATAAAGCTACGGTTCAATATGCATATTATTTCCTTTGGTTTCCCAATCTTTGAATCTTCCCGACAGCCGAGGGAAAACTATTTCAACTTGAAATGATAGCATTACCCGTAAAGAAAGGGCAATTTTGGGGAATGAAATCCTTTCCTGTTTTATTCCTATTTCCATTTCTCGCCTTTTTAGGGGGATATCATCATACATATCAATGACTGCCCTCCTGCTTTTTCCTTCCGTGTCGATTTCCAAAATACCCTGAATAGGTGGGAATATATAGGAATGATCATAGTAAATAACAAACTTTCGCCAGAAAGAATTGGCGCGGTAAATTACCTGGAGTATTCTTAAAGCCTCTTTTGAAAAGCGTTTAGAACAGATGTAGTTACAGGATGTTGTCCCGTCCTTGCTTGCTTGAGGTCTGGGTCGTCCTTTCTGAAAAGAAAAAAAAACTTTCCAGACCAGCTGGAAAGAGAAAAACGAATGGCCATTGTTTGGGATATTGGCATACTTCTATTAAAAAATGAAACTTGCTTATTCATACCTTATTCATACATACATTTTGCTTAGATTTTGCCTTTGATTAAACTTGGTTTTTTATTGCAAGGGAGCAGGGTACATTGTTTGCGCTATATTTAGATGTCTCAATTTGCTCAACGCTAAAAATCACGGTTTGAGGAGCAGCCTGACATGTGCCGTCGCCATTTCATGAATATGAATTGTTTTTCTCTATCTTTTTCTATTTACTTTCGCTAACTAAATATAAAAACCTGGGGATGAAACAATAAGCCCTTCACGCTTCTTCAACACGTGCTCACTGCAGTTTAATTATTACCAGATGAAATTCGGTAAAGTTTTTACTTAACATTCTGCTTTTATACAGTTCTATGAAGCAGGTCGCTTTTTACGTTTCTTTGCATTTATTTCGGTTCGAGCAAGAGATATGGGTACTGTGCGTTGTGAAGGGAAGGAAGGAGTAATAAAAATACACTGTTTGAAGAAAGAGTACGATAAGCCCACTTAAGAACACTATGCCTCCGCTTTCCCACAGCTGCTTTCTTCAGACTGCCACGGTCTGTCAATATTAGGCTTATTGTGTTGAAAACATGAACCTCACTCAATTAAATTTAGGTTGGTAGAGTGTATCGAAAACATAATAATTTATTTAACTTCTCAAAAAACGGAACTGTACTTTATTGGGGAAAATGCAGGAAGAACTTTCTAAACACTGTTGAGAGTTGCTACCTTAAGATATCGTGCTGATTGGAGAAACTATACCGTTTCCTCGTTTCCGTACTAATTTTGCTTGAAAAAGTTTTAATCAACTATTTCGGCCAATTTTTATTACAGCTCTGCTTATTGTATGTATTTATTATTAGGTTGGGAAAAGGTAGAACCAACCTATTTCTGTTTTGTTTTCGAGCCAATCTGTCTAATTACTATTGGACTTGTTAAATATAATTATAATTTTTATCAGGAACAAACAATAAATCTCTCAGGTATATAATTTTAGGTTTGTTTCCGTTTCCGATAAGACCAGACTCCTTTTGGCAATCACAACCATTGATGTTTTGTTTTCATTGATTAAATTTTATCTCAAATCCAATCAAACCATCCCAAACTAAAGACTAGTGACTGGAAATACAGATAGTTGTTTATGTGAAGGTGAAAGTTGGATAAAGTCAAAAGCCTTGAACGGTCAACAAACTCCCATAAATCATTCCGTACTGCGTACTCATTTCCAACCCGATTTGTTTCGGAAATCCTCTTGTTCATTTCTGCAATAAATTTTGCTTGGTTTGAAACAGGATGTAACTGAACTGATGAGTAATAGTTTCTGAAGTTAAGTGAAAGCTGTAGCATGTTAAAACATGTATAATTGGATACAAAAAGATGTTAAAATGGAGTAGGAGGAAGTGTTGCAAAACATAAAGTCAAAACCTAAGGCTTCGCCTGGCTAAACGTAATGTGAGTGTAGTCGAAGCAAAATAAATCTTTTTTTTTGCGTAGCAGAGGGAGCTAAGCGAAGTTGAAATCCCATGGGTTTCCGGATTTACATTTAAAGTGTGTCAAGCAAATGGATTTTGGCAAGTGAGAAAAATTTTCCCCATTTTTTGTTTATAAATTTTCCCTCAAGAATTTAATGCGTTGTATTGTTTTCAGGTGGGATTTTTTCTTCAACTTTTTAAAATGTTTTTTTTTTCAGCCGAGAGGATTTTTGCTTGAGTACGTGTATAAATGGGAGAATGATTATTGTGTCGGTTTCAATAATAGTTAAAATATTACAGCTAATTCTGTTAATGGAAAAGTTTAACAATGACAAGCACTAACTAAACAACAGAACCCTTTTCATAATGTTCTCTTAACATGACACTTCCTGGATCTAAGGCATAAATATTGTTTTACATATTCATAACTTTTTACACATTTGCAAATAAAAAGAATAACGGAATAATGAATTTGGACAGCAGCTATTCGCATACAGGTAAGATAAACCTACCACAGATCTAAATCACAGAAGAGATTTTTTGGTAACGTTCTCGCATGAAACAATTTCCTTTACAACTTTAGAAGGAGATGAACCATTAAGGCTTATCCCAACTGATTTTCTTTTTTCCTCTCGTGTTTCCAATGATCACGTTGTTGACGACTGGAACCAGGTGCAATTCACTCTTAAGCGACAGTCAGTCCTTGAATAAATGTCAACCAGATGGACATCTGTGGGCTTTGCTCGTCTGAAAATAGCAAAAATCCTTCCCACATTGTCTCTATACACATATCCAGCTTCCTCCAGCGAAAGTATTTATACAATCTCTACTCCAGTGTCTGCCTCCTGCCTCTACCTTTAGTAGCCTCCTCCAACCATGTTCAGTTCAGAGTTCTGACTGACATTAAAATGTACTTCAACTTCAAACAAAAAAGCAATAGAACTTTTAATGGATTCTCCGTTAATGAAAATAAAAGTTTTTGTCATTGATAGCAGACAATGATAGTCAGTTTTTTTTTCATTTTTAATCCTTCTCAGTTCCCAATACTATGGTGGATGGGAGGAGGCACTACAGGGGATAAGATGCCAGAAAACTTTGTGAAAAATAAGCATAAATATTCGACTGCTGTCATTATGCCTACTATCTTTTAATGATAATGGGGCATTGTAAGATTTTTTGTGAGACTTTCATGTTTATGAATCGTTTGGGGATAGGAAAAGTACAAATCCATTTACTTGCATAAAAGAAAGTATATGTATCTATATAATTCCAGCTATGCGAAGAAATTTTACGCTTGGACATGTGGAAAAACGTGCCTATACTTTTCACTTTTAGTGGATGCATCTATTTGTTTTAGAAAAATAACACGTAGACAAAGGATACGAACATGAGAGACAGATTTGTGCGGTTGTTTTACCAAAGCACATTCGTTACCAGATTTTGGAAACAGTCACAGAGCGGGTCCTCATTATTTTTTTTCTAATTTCGTCAGTAAATGTAAATGTCACGGGTGAAAAGTTTTAAAGAGCTTTCATGGCGTTTTCATGTGGTAAAAAGCAAATTGTTATTAGGTATTTTGCTCTACTGTACAAAACATACAGATATCAACTATTCTAGATATGTAAAGTTTGTTTTGTTGACAATTTTATACCCATCATAATCATTTTATGCTTTCTTGTCATAATGTTTCATGATCACCTGACCCCTCCGTTAGTCATTTGTGTTATGTTGTTCCATTTACTGTGAAATGAACATTTAAGGTTATTATTATTATGATCATTATCATAATAATCAGTATCCCACCCCGCCGCTCAAAACATGTTATTTTGGCTTTAGAATGACCTACTCTAGAGAGCCTTTTCTCTTGGTGAGTGCCATTTCCGGCAACCAACCATTTCATTTTGATTGTGATTTTTTTTGTGCGAGGCCTTTTCTATTTATCTGGTCAAATGAGTGGAATGAAAGCAAAGTTGTTTGAAAGGTGGGCGGTGGAAACAGCTTTATCCAGAACAGGCTTACTTTTGTGTTTGAAATCACTTAACAAAACTTCAAAAAAAATTCCAACTGACAAGGAAGAGAAAAGTGAAATGTGCAATTTGCTTTAAAAGCACATCCCCATTTTCTCCGTGCAATCCATTACAACTGCGATTATAATAAAAAAAGAAGTGTGAAAGCGTAAACAGATAAAAATCATACCAAGTTTGTGTATGCTTTGGTTCTGTATAGCGAATCGTGTCTGATATGCCGTGCTACCCGCAACTTGTTCATTTATGCTGGTGGTGCTATACTTAAATATTTTATGCCAAGAATCTTGAAGAAAAAAGAAACCATCATGGCATCATCTTAATCTTAACACAAACAGCTAGCACCTTTTGTTAAACTCATTCCACTATGCATTGGTACGTGACAGGTGAAGATGCTTCCAAGTGTCAAAGACCTCTTAAGCTTGTGAGAGGTGACTGTTGCTGCTGCTTTTCCAGTAAAGAGTTTTATAGCCCTGCCTGGAGTATAGTCTTTCTTTTGACTATGAATTTACTTTCCCTACATCCGCGTATTAATGGCATCATTACTTACGGGACTAATTATTTTTATTGGATGTGTGGGGCAGAAGCACACGTGCACCCATACGGCGTCCAGCTCCCAACCACTCCACTCCACTGTGCCAGTTGCCTAATTGCAAGTTGCCTCAATACGATATAATGGGGGAAGGGAAAACTTAACATGAAACAATAAAAGATTTTCTGCTTGTCTTGTCAGAGTCCTGACATTAATTTACGGCAATATGTTGCCCCATGTTATAATGTTTCAACTGGGGCTAGGTGAAAGTTGAAGGGAAAGTACTGAAATAATAAATGGTTTAATATGCTCTCTCATAGCGAAAAAAAACGAAACATTCCACTTTGACAAGGTTCCTTTATGCACAGCGGAGTGAACAAAATGTCTCTGGTGGTGGGCGGTGGCGGGGGACGTACCATGCATGGGCATTGAATTTCCCTCTGCTTCGTTGGGTTGAGTGAAACAAGAAGATAAATCGGTGCTATTATGCTGGGTTATTTACAGAGGATTAGTTTTTGCCATGTCATGCGTACGTATTTAGCACTTGTACTTACTTACTTGCTTGCTTACCTGTCTTCCAGCATAGTTTATTTGGAGAAAGTAAAAGAAATATTTCGGATATTTTACTTAAATGTGAGATTTGATCCCATAAGTTATTGTTATACAGAGGGCAAGATGGTTCACCATTTCAGGAATGTTTTTCATTGTTAAATTATTTCTTCCCCCTTCCTAAAATGAGAAGTTTTAGCGAAATTGAGAAACAAGCCAAGCCAAGTAATAATTCATGCTTCCAGCTGTCAGATAAAGAGAAAGCTATATGTGTGGTGGTTGGTAGGTACATGCACACTGCTTCTTTCTCTTTTACTAGCGTGGGGGCTGGAAAAGGGCAACAGTTGTACCTACTCCATAAAGTCTATGAATGTGTAACATTGAAAAATTTATAATTTCCTACACAGTGTGAAGTAAATTGACTCACTTTGCGAAATCGCTTTTACGGCTTCCTTTGCGGTTGTTATTGCAAGGACAAAATAATAGAGACCTGTATAAAAGGGCATGTCGAGCCAATGGCTACTTACTTTTTAAAAGAAAATACTGTGGAAGACGGAATGAAAAATGAGCCTTCAAGGTGGAGTTAATAGTTCATGTTGTAAAGCAATGTCTTTACACTTTTCTGACTAATCAGTCAAGGGTACGGGTAATGAGAACGGAAGGAAGTTTCTCATTTTACACTACAGATTTTCACCTCTGTCTGAGCTAATATCCCATTCGGGTGAAAGCTGCTGCTACAGGATCGTGTTCCTGAATAATCATTGTTCCTTCACTGAATCATTTAAATTGGGCGAAGGCAATTTTGCTAACTATCATGTTTTACTATGCACAGTCTGTGGTAAGAAGATCAAATTGCATTTAAAGGCTTTCACCTTGAGCTGCTGCGGGGAAAGCATTAGAAAGTTGTGTTTTATTCAAATCCCTTGTCTTCGCCCTATTTCTGGCTTGAGCTGTGTGGGCTGTTCCTGAAAGAGTACATTTGACCCTGCATCCAAATCCAGATCTTATCTTACTTTCATGACTTGGTGACTAGATGAGCACGAGCTATCCTGCTGATTGACTCTTTCCAGAATAGTTTCTCGTTTTGTTTTAGTTTCTATCTTGGGGGAATTCTGGAGTAACGAAGTAAGAGCATCAAGTGAAAGCTACATAGGTACACAATTGGCATTTGCTTAATTAATTAAATGCTTTTGTAGCTCTTTCCGAAAGAGAAAGCATTCTCAGGGAGAATGAAACGAATGAGACATTCAAAGTGGTTTACCACGGATGGGGTCTAATTTGAAATGGGATGTTATCACCAAACCACCATCAACATCATCCGGGCGCGTCTGTGGTTGATGAGGCGCGGTGGTATTAGCATGCAAGTGACAAGTGAAAGGAAATGGATGGTATGAATGTATATATTTGGGTTACGGGTTCATTTACAGTTGTGAAACATGGAATGAGAAATATTTTTGTAGTGTATTGTATAGCCCGAGCAAAAGGATTCACTACTTTCTCCCACTGACAATGGGAAAGGAAAGATGGAAAGGAAGGGTAAATGTGTTGTCACGATAAAATGCTCCATTCACTCACTCACTTGTCTTTTTTGTTCCCTGTGGTTCCTACTACTTTTAATGCACAGGTCTTGTCAATCCTAGTTATTCCCTGGAGAGCGGAGGGAAAATGAGAGCGAACCTTTTCACACTCGACTCTCATCAACAACTCTCCAAGCTTCGATGATGATGATGTCGAGACAGCGACAACACAATTTTTAATAGTTTCATCGAACCATCTTTTTCTGATGGTAATAAAAAAGACTCCCTCTCCATTAAGATACATACCTACATACAACCGTGGATTCCTCCGCTATCATCCAGCTAAAAAAAGTTGATTTGATGCTTTACGGGCATATGGTAATGGTAATTGCTGCTGTAATAGAATACACCCTGCTTGTATATGACCGACTGTAACCATGGCTAGATATACGGATACATATTTACACGTAGTAGGCAACTGTTAATTTGCTGAAAGAATCCATATTCATGTTGGATGTTTACAGGAATGGAAACAGGACGACATTGCTCAGAGGACTTTTGAGTAATTTATCCTGCAGGAACGAATAACTGTGGATGTTTTTGTTAACGATGATGTTCGAGAATGGTGGTTGACTACAACAAAGTAACCTTTGCTGAATATGAGCATCTGAATAGCATATAGGCATGGCGTATGCTTAGGCATACGAGAATTGATTCCTTTCCTGTTACTATTATTGATCAAACATCTAACCCTCTGATTTTGCAATGCAGATAGACTACTTTTGTAACTGCAGGGAGAGCTGAAATCTGGCCTAGAGTAGCTAATCCATGTACTGCTGTACAGCTAATTAGGGTAAGAAAAGAGAAAGTGCATTCAGACTATTTTAAGTAATACTGTTTAGAAGTCTGGTTGAAGATAACCATCGATTTTATATTCTATTTAAGTGAATCGATTGATCAAGATACTTTAAATAATTACTGCAGTTTGCACATTTACATCGGTAATATAGCTAAAAGTTTAATAAAAAGACTGATTTTTTTTTGTCTGGAAAGTAAGCAAGGATGAGTGTGAGTGAACAGGATCAAGTGCAAAGTGCCCCTCTCCAGCATTCCCACCAGAAATCCGCAAAACCCACTAAAACCCATTTCTCGGTTGAGGGATTAACACGGAAAACCCATTTTTCAAATGAAGAGGTACGCAACATAGTCACACTAAAAACCGAACCATTATCTTTAGATAAAATACATACCTATTTCAGCAATAAATTGGACTTGTATTGGATGATATCAGGAGAAGTAAAAAAGTATTAGAGAGAAAGCGATCCCAAGATTAGCCTCTGTATTAAAATGAGTATCATGGACGGATCAATTAGCTTTAGTCTAAAAGCCTGTTTTCTTCATCAGATCCAGTCTTTGCTCCTGTTCTACAAAAACCTGACGGAAAAATTGAAGATGGATCGGTTACGGTTTCGTGACGTCATGCATACAACATTTGACTGTACGGACGATGTCATGCTGGATAGAATATTCCGCTATTTTGACACAAATAATGACGGAATGGTAAGCAAACTTTTGAGGACAGATATTTGGTTTGAGATACTAGCAATATAACTATATTCAACATTGTGGATGGAATGGGTACTTACTACAATGTGAAGAAGATGTAAACAAATAAATTGAGTTATGTGTAGTAGCTTCGGAAGTATTCCTTCTAGGGGTAAACTTTCATTTGTAAACATGCGACAGAATTTCATAGTGACCTTCCAAGAGTCTTCCAAGTAGGTACTTTCTCAAAGCATATTTTTCTCTACTGCTCAAGAAAACTGTTAAGTACACGATTATACAAGAACGAGGAGAAAACTAACGGGATTACTTTTTTGAGCTACAATCAAACACTGAATAATGAATATTCATTTCTTGTCAGTAGTGGCTTAAGTCAAGGATGCATGAAATGATAAGTGTCAAGATCGAAGTAACTGTCTGTCCAAACTATAGTCACATGGTAAAAAAGTAACATGACATGACACGGAAAACGTAGGGCAGAGAAAAGTTGGCCTTTATTAAAATTTTCCATCGTGAGTTCGGAGTATCTTGAGAGTAGAGCGCGAGTGACACTTTGAATTAATTCCCTTCTGATAATTTGAGAAATTCTTATTTTGTTGGTGCGCATTGTAAATTAGGACAAGGTACGGCTTCCAGAATTTTCCTCATACGTGTAATTTGCATTTTTTTCCTCCTTGAGTGCAGTGCAAGATTTTTTCTTGCCCCAGTGTATGAACGGAAGAATCAATTTTGTATAATTAAGTCATTTTAAGTTGTTTACTCCATCCATCATATCTTGCCTTTTACCTCTCGGTGCGAGTAATGTAATAGTAATGATTATCTGTGACTGATACCAGGAGGAACGGTGTATATAATGCAGGTACGAATTCATCATCTTGGAAAATTAATTTAGTTATTTATGTCCTACCCTGGCCAATTTTCAAATATCTTATGCATACAATACAATACACCGCAACGAATTGAATTACTTGACGGAAACAACAATTTTTCCTTCGAAGGTGTATTTGGCTATTGAGGGAAAATTAGTCTAATGAACGCAAGGAGACGGCAGTGGCGTAAAGGCAGTTTAGAATTTAGAAAAAAAAAACAGAAAAAAATCAAATAAATAAGTAACTTAAGTTAACTTTAATTAAATTTTAGTTTTTAAAATTAGACTAGACAAAAACTAGTCTAGACAAATTTAACTGGCCTAGGCACATTTAACTAGTCTAGACAAATCTAACTAGTCTAGGCAAATTTAACTAGTCTAGGCAAGTTTGACTATGCCCGGAATTCACAACCTATGCTACCCAACGTAATTTTTTTTAACACAGAGTCAACGATTTTGGGTGTGAAAGTGGGATATTTTCCATGCCTGTCTCCGCCATAAACTAGCCAAAAAAACACTGAAAAATTAAGTAGTTTCGCAGTGAAATTTAAACTCTAGTGGTCTTTTACTAAAATTTACAACCCGGCATCCGACCCCCCTCTTTACGCCACTGGGAGACGGGCAAAATCAACAGCCAGGAACAACTAACTGCATCATGCTAATGCATAGCATAGTTTACGATTTATTGCCCATGTCCATAGTCCATATGCCGAGAAGTAGCATAATCGAGCTTCGACATCACTACGTCTATGTGATTAGTGATTATGTATTACATTGCCTCTCCATAAAATAATGATAAATGATAGGGTTCCTCATTCTGCCTGTTATCATCTATCACAATATTTGTATGTAATATGAGTATCCTTCGGCTGACATAATTACCTTGTGTGTTGTTGTGCTTCCCCATTCGCCATTGTTCTTAATTTCTAGAAAATTAAATTGCAAAACAACAGCCTACCTCCCGTTCCGATTCCATGCCATACACACGCATATACTTACTTACTTAGCAAGCTCATCG
>JAQGAI010003014.1:0-11358 GCA_034696905.1 Lepidocyrtus violaceus
TTAACTACCCGGGGTTTAACGTTTCTCACCGTGAACGAGTCGGATTTATCTTTGCGCCTAGTTTTCAAAGAGAATATAAACTGCTTTTATAGCCTATTATTACAAAGACAGTTTCGAGTGAGTGAAAATGGGTAAAAAAGAATAAAGCTCCTTTACTTTCTGCTTCTTTCATGAAATATTTAAGTCGTCCTGACTCATACGAATCTCCTCTGATCATTATCCGCTCTACATAATTTACATATTAGTATGGTTTTTATAAGGAGATATAATATGTCCCTTCCCATTCACGTCCGAATGACAACGAAACTAATAATATAAATTTGACAAGGCTGTAGAGAAAAAAGTCATTCCGCCAAAGCGTTCCTATCATTTCAAATATGTGGGAATGTGAAAAGTTGAATTCTTTCCTGGATCTATCTGAAAACGGGACTGACATTGCGGAATAATAAAATCCTTCCAAAATTCCACATAGGTACTTACGAGTTCCTATTATGTCCTACGAAGTACGACTTCACACGACGGAGAAATTGCTGCCGTTCTTCAACTTTCACCTTTCCATATAGCATACCTATAGCTTTAGCAGCTCGCATGCATGAAAGATTAAGGGGTGCAAGTGGAAGTAAACTCCACCAAGCTATACTAGGTATGGTATATGTACTTTCACGGGTACTAAGGAAAGCACTCCAGCTTTCCTGGAAAAGGGAACTGGGCACGTGTGATAATGTGCTGGGGAAGTGACGTAAAAGTCAGATGAAAAATGCTATTGTTACATAGGTAAAGAACTTGGCTTTTTATAAGAAGTAGATAGACAGACCTATCATCCATACGACGACACTTATGCCTGTCTAGTGCCTATTCATTTTTATACATTTAAAAAAGTAAAAAGAGAGCCACTTCAACAAAGTTATTCATCTCTGCTACCGTCATCGTAGTCAATGTAGAGGAGATGAAGACAGGAGACTTCAACCCATCTATATTCTTATTTTTAGGCTTCATCAAATGAATTTCTATTATTACCTGCCTACCAGAGAGGATGTACAAGTGAAAGAATATGAAATGAAGAGGATCTTTTCAAAAAAGTAGGTTATCTCGGTATATATGGGAAGAAGACGTGGTGGGTGTCCTTATCTTATCTCAACTTAAGGGTGGGTGTCCTCCTTGAAACAAACAAAGGTACCTTTACTACTTCGCACGTAAAAAAACTATGTACCAACAAACTTTTCAACAAGAAAGTACTCCATATTCTAGGGAGAAAGTGAAAGAAGCCCCAGCAGCAAAGAAGCTACACCTACAAATATTTCTTCAAACTAATTCTTCCAACCCGATTTCCTTCCACGAATCACTCCGACTTTCCCCCGAACTGCTTGTATGATCAACAGCCGGGATGTGTATGCGCTCAGTCAGCACCAACAACAAACAAAGATCTGAAAATGATAGAATCTCATCCATGCTTGTTCTACTACTCTGCTAAGGACTGTTGCTTCTCCTGTTCCACCTTGTGCAGCGTGTGCCTTCAACGGCTACTGGAATTGGATTGGTTCATCGAAATTCTGTGAAAATACCGGCTGCTGCTGCTGGTGCAATGTAGTTGTACCCATACATATACCGATGAAAAGTCACGATCCAGACCAGACCACCCGAACCCACCACATATGTTCCCGACTCCTCCAAACAAACAGCTTGTGAGCTGGCCTAAAGAAATACTGTGATGTACAGAGTTGAGGTTGAGGAAAGTTACTTTCACCGTGAACAGAGGACTCCGCTGTCATCGTTTGGTAAACTGTTACTTCCACAGTCATAGTTTGCTAAAGAGTAAAATGCGTTTGCGAAAAAAGCAAAAAGTGTACATGCTACTTCAAAAATGACTTTCTCACCCTTCTGAAGCAATGGACGAATTCCGTGACATGGATTTGGGTGACATGTCAAAGTCTGAATCAGATCGATAAAGGAAGGACTCTCTTCTTGGGGGTTGTGCTTGAAGGACAAGTCCTGGGGAAGGGGTTCCACCCCCTTCCAACGGGCTCCTACCAGCGCCTCCATTTTCCACGTCAAAGCTGCAAGGAAAAATATAATCAATTACGTTAAATGGTTAAATTAAATTACAACTGTATCTTCAGCCCTCCCTCCCAAAACCTCCCCTCCTTCCAATTTCATTAACTGCTTAAAAAGCTGAACAAAAACAAACATGTTATAAAATCAATTTTCCCTTCCATTATTTTATCTCTTTTGGCAGTTAGAAATCTAGAAGGAAAGTAGAACTAAACCTTTTAACTGTTAACTCAACATTTACATTTACATAGTAAATGCGACATAAAAACAAGCTAAACTATCCGTGAAGGCACACACTCTTTTATTTCATTGTTTTTTGTTTCAAATGGCATGTATTATTAGGCACGGATGGACTTGACTTTAATGATAAACCCCTCCTGTTTTTCATCGAATCCAACATTCCTCCACTTCTCCAAACACAATTTTTTCAACTATTTTAGTCATTTCTTACCCCGACCACTTGCATAAATGTGGTTATTCCTATTGCTACAAAGGAATTCCTTGTTTTATTCTTAGAGAAAGTCCCAAGACCAAAATCTCAAGTGTTTTCCCGACAGTCCAGTCCGTATAAAATAACTAACTGCAAACTGCACATACGTTGTATGTACTTTGTACTTCAGTCAGTCGGTCAGACAAGGAGGGAACAGGGAAGCGGATGTACTTTTTAGGATTACTTTTTTTCTTATTTGAAATCAGCGAACCGCTAAAGAGAAAGTACACAATGTAGAAACAACAAAAGAAACTCCATTGTCCTTATCTGGGACCACCATACCTCCCAAACACCAAACCACAATTTAATTCCCTTCCCTGTTGCTGTATCTTTCTTTTTTTTTGTTAGAAAAAGTTCGTTAATTTCGTCTCCCACTCCACGCCCTTCCGAAAATCAAATTAATTAAATGGAGAGATAATTCTCATTCCCTTTTAATTGCAGAATGGGAAAACTTTTTGAGTCAAAAATTTTGACGGAATGCTAATACCAGTTTGTTTTAATAGACTTGTATTTTTATTTTCACAACTTCAACAGTTCTGTTGTATGCTTTAGAATCTGAAATAACTTGTGCAGAAACCGATATTTAATGAACCAATGAAATCAATTAAACTAATAGCTTCGTATTTATAACAATTAAAAGCACTTGTAATAATATAAATTGCACATAGCACAGTTAGTCATTTAGTTTGACAACATTACAAAACAAACACAAAATTAAAATTACGGAAAACTGCAAACATGTTTGATTTCGTCGAATCATCTCCATCGCACCGCAATCCAGCCAACAACAACATAAAAAAGACACAACTTCAACTGCTGAACTTACACCAACAATTTAAAATTTGATAAAACCGCTTTTGGACCATGTTAGCAGCCTAAATCATCCAAATGATTCACAGACGTTCAATATGCAAATATTCCACAGACATGTTCAGACCAGACTGACTCCCTATTAATTTGAATGTATCAGATTTTACCAAGGTAGTATCCAAAATAGCATTATTATTATATATATATACTAGTATTAGAATAATTTTTTTTATATCTGTGGATACTACCTTGGATTTTACCATAGATGTATTATTACTATTTACGAACACTGTATAGCAGAATTTAAATACAGCTTATCAAATTACTTAGCAAAAATGCAAATGAGTCTGCAAGACTTTCCGTTGTTTGTGTTTTTGCTGCTGTACGTTTAAAAATCATAACAGCAATCAGGTTTAGTTCTTGTTGTTTGGTTTTTTAACGGAAGTGCTCTCTGACTGAAAGAAAAAAGTACCTGTTTCATTGAAATGGAAAATTGTCAGAGATTGTATTTAGAGAACAGAACAACCCAACCCTTTTAACCTTTTACTTTTACCTTGAATGCATTGCATTTGTAAAACCTAATTTGAGAAATTTGAAACCATATTGGTACTTACGTTGATGATGATATTTTGTAAAGTCACTTTCACCATTTTCATGTGACTGGAACTCAAATTTGTATGCATGCTAAATTACAATTCATCGCATTACATTACAGGTTACTCACATATCATCTACCCAAAGGATCCATTTAGTTCTTATCGAGTAAGATGAAAGGAGACATAAGTATCGGTCTTTCATCGTTTGTGCTAATTCCCCTTGGATGCATTATGGGAAAAGGTAATTGGCTCGAAGGACGCATTTGATTTGTGAATGGGGCTACTAGTATTTTTCATCAATTTACTAGTATTTGTGACAAATTAATTGGCCTTCTCCTAAAATGAATCAATCCGTTGTGCATATGAGTGCCTCAATGATTGCCTCTTCAACTGTGTAACTATCGTTGAAAGAAAGCTCTTTCATGAAAATAAATCGCCAGATAAATCATCATAAGCTTGCAAAATGAAATTCTCCTGGACATCTTCACCATTGCGTGACAGAAACTGTGGGAAATACTTTCTCTACTAAGGCGCTCAACGCTCTTTTCAATTCAAACTACTCGACTCTGATGTGGAATTATGACTGTTTTTTCTGATCCAATTATTATTATTTTTCCATAACCCTGGACGGATATAATTCGACAACAAATTCAGTCCTGACAGGATTTCATAAATAAGATGGAAGAAGCAACCCACACATTTGAGACTATTCGACTACGCTGAAAAGTATGCCGGATGTTGGAGTTGACATCAAAAGAATGCTCTCACTTTTTTCTTCCAAAAAAACTTCCAAAAAATTTTCCGGTTCACTCTATCCCAATATGGGATTTCCATATCTGCACGTACCAAAAAGCAATATTCCGTATCTGTTCTTTGACGGGCGGAAGTTTGGGCAGTCAGAGGCACACATAAAATTACTTCATCCCGTGCCATTCCAATTCATAAGGAAATAAATAAGGAATTTCCTTGTGGACATGGAGCTTACTTTGGAGACGAATGGCGAACGCGGAGGAGACACAAGAGAGGAAATAGACCTGGAAATGAAACTGTGTTCAGAATGTAAAATGGGTTTAACTTCAAAGGGATACTTCGTGAATGGCTTTTTGTACCGTGGAGGAAGCCTACAAATGATGTGATCATAAGGAAAGATATTGGTCTTTAACTTTCCTTCCTGAATAGACGTCACCGGGAAATCTAGCCGTATGCTCTGAAATAAAATTTTGTTTGCGTTTCCTTTTGAAATGCTCAATGAAAGGAGTGCATTTGAGAGAGAAAAAAAACGAAACGACAAATATATTCCTTCCCATTTATTCGGGTGCTATTTTAACTGCAAGAGTTTTCCAGGACATATTTTTCCTCGGCTTTGACATGAGCTGTATGTCGATTAGCCATAAATACGTCATATCCACCATACATACAAATCAAATAATTTTAATAACTTTTCGTTAGAGAATATAAACTTGTGATGGTGATAGGATAAGTCTACCGACATGATATAGGTAGAGGCTAGTCGACTTTCCCTGGGAGAATGGAGCATGCAAATCCGAAAGTTCATATCATTTCGGAAAGGTCAGTAAAATACCGAAACCGCCAGAGTTTGAGAGCAGAAATTACAGTGCTAGTGCTACACATCCACTACAGGGAAATTATAATTCCAGTTCGCTAAATTAATACCTTTATGCTTTCCCACTTTTCCCGACCGTGTTATTTGAATGATGAAATCTCCCATTTTTTACTTCTTCACACCACACACCATATCCCTCGATTTGGATGCATGACGCATCATCATCTCCAAGCGTAAAATGGGTTATGTGTGCTTCCTCACCGTAATAGCCGGATCAATGCTTTATTCAACCAACCGTACACTTTAGGTATAAGTGGTAGGAGAAAGTTTTCATATGACTATCATCGGCACATGGAAAAACCACTTTTTCTTAACAGTTTTCACCATCAAATATCACGGCCACATGCATACAAATACACAACTGCCTAGGGATACTGTGTGGTCGGCCCTCTCTAAGTCCCACATAAAATGCTTCCTATTCCTGAACCAAAGAAACCACATACGCTATATACTTTCTTTTTCATGCCCATCATCGTATAATAATGGCCATCTAATAAAAATAGAAAGTTTTTTAGGAGAAAAACTTGTCACATCCCAAGTATAAATCTACTTTCGTTCATTGCATAAAACCAAACTGTTTTCACATTAGGCTCGCTCGACACTGCTTATCTATTACAAAAAAATGGTAAGTAGGTAAATTCATATTCAAAATGCGATCGAAAAATCCCGTCAACCTTTCACTATAAATTTTACTTGTAAAGTAATCAAGACAAGGAGATTGGGAATAGAAGGATCTTCCAAGGAGAAAAGCAAAAATATAGACATCGCTGATGGGAATGGCACACGTTTATGATGCACACACAGCTCAGCGGGGTGCATCTTTCTCCGGCCATTCAAAAACCTATAAATTTATCCCATTATGTTATCGTAATAATAGTCGTACTAGTCTGCTTCTATCGTAAATGCAGATATGTTTGTAATAATGTGATACGGCATTACCAACAAATCTCATGATGTGCGCAGGCGGGCGGATATTATACCTTAAGTTGCATGTAATCGTTTTCATGTCTCAATCAAAAACGATCAATATTGAAGTCATATTGATATTCAAAGATATTTAAAAAGCTCTACAAACTTCGAATCCAAAATAAGAATGGAAAGAATGAGACGAATGATGATTTTTTCGCAACAATCTATCAATCTGAGAAGCAGTGAGCGCTAAAGAATCCTTTTCAAGCAGCAAGAAAGAAACTCGTCCGGCCGTTTTTCTAGAATTTTTCCAGCATGTGACTAAAGGAGAATGGAATGTAGAATAGAATACCGAAAAAAAGAATGAATGATTTTTGGAGTGACAGGAGTGCTGTAAAAGGCCATCTATCATTTGGAGGAGATTCTCCTGTCGTCGTCGCAGGATTTTTTAAACTATTTTCACAGTTTCACAAATTATAGATGAGTGTAATAATGAAGGAATTTGAGGAATAAAGATATTCTCTCACTATACTTACTCTACTCCAATGTACATGTCTGTGGATCATTACAAAAGGGAAATGTGTCTATTGACAGCTTTGGCATAAAATACATATTCATGAGATTATTTCTGACAGAACACGTTAAATAATCCTTACGAATAAGAATTGATTCTTTTTCCAAAGGATCATTCCCTTTCCCAGCATGACAATGATGGGAGGATAATAGCATTCATTTCCAAACTTCAAACATCATCCATATCATAAAACGTAAATGTTGGAGATAAATGATGATGACTAGTGTGGTGGTGGTAGTAGTCAGTGGTCGGTTTACTAAATGTAAATCCTCTTGGATATTTTACCGTCATGCGCTAGCTACCAATTTTTTGTGATGTATGTAAACTTGTATTTGTAAACTTATTTTTTCTACTTTGTTTAAGCAGCCCAGCCGACACGAGATAGAATACATATACAATAGGACGGGATGGTGAGCTGAAACAAACTGTTCAAAAATATACTTCACCACAAGAGCATATAAATTCACTTTCAAGGAATGATGCTCGATTTTCGTCAGTCTGTTTATTTTTACGATGAAAGTTTCAGCGATAAGAGCATCATTCTGTAAAGCTACACTACGGAAGAATAGCTGCCCTAAGTATAATTCAATTTTTTAGGGATTCATCAAGAAGAAGCATCTCTCTAATGATGGGAGTAGGAGGATTCATTCTATCCGCTCGAGAGAAAAAAACAAGAGCGATGGCTCCCGTCAAGAGAAACAAAATGCAAACTGTCAACTGACTACAATTTGGGTTAAATCGTGCTTCCATCCTAACCATTGGAGATAAAGGGAAAAGCGAAAAGATATGTAGTGGAAGTAAACATTGAGCATGTAGCATCCACCATCATACAAACGACCCAGTCCGTTGCGTTGGTTCAGTCCTTTGTTTGGACGGTAATCGAATACTGAATACATATGATAGAAAATGATCCCTTTTTCCTCGTGGATGTGGCTCTCATCTATTGTTTTTGAAAAATACAATAATATCGGCTTACACGATGATGGCTATACAGAATACCGTTTGCTTGTCTAGTTTGGGAAG
Organism: Lepidocyrtus violaceus; assembly: GCA_034696905.1. Lineage (NCBI taxonomy): Eukaryota > Metazoa > Arthropoda > Collembola > Entomobryomorpha > Entomobryidae > Lepidocyrtus > Lepidocyrtus violaceus. The sequence continues at coordinate 8,076 of JAQGAI010003014.1, forward strand.
TGGAAGTAGAACCCAGCATCCGGAATATTGTTGTTTTCAACGGAGCAATCATTCCAACTTCAAGTTGAGTGGATGCAATGAAAACAACGCTACACTTACTTCGTATTACGTAATATGGTTGCTTTACTTTATTTTATACCCAAACTTCAGACTAGAATAAAAAATATTCCATTCTGAATTTCTGATTTCATTAGGTACGTAGTTTTATACTTGGATACAGCATATCTCCCAATCGCATCAAAACAAAAACAATAGAAATCTGGAATTGTGGTACATAAGTAGATATGGGAAGTAGAAATTGGGTGTTGTAACTCAAATCCAGTATTTCCAAGTTAAAGTACCGAAATCGAAGTGGGGATTGGATAAAAACAGAAGGAATTTCCACTCATGTCAACATATCTGAAAAGTTCTTGTTCCTTTTCCTTGTACATGGGGAATGGATGGAAGAAAAAAAACGCTCAAGTAGATGCATCTGGAAATAGCACTTCCGCGCTTTAACTTTCTACAGATATGTGTCGGAGCGTGATAGATAACCTTTAAGCTTACTTCGTGGCTGCTTCAGCCAAACAACACCAAAGAGAAATCTCGTCACGGAACCATAGTGGAAAGGGAAAGATATTATACCACTTTGGTTTGTTCTTGTTCCGCTTATATTCTTTGGAATATCAAGGGTAAACCTCTTTCCGAATGCTTTTGACCTTATCATCATCTCGAAACGTTTAGTGGCAGCTTTCACGAAGAAGATCTAATGAAAATCAACATGGCAGCAAATGTATTTGCCATCAGTAAACTATGCTACTGATGTATTATTGCTGCGGGCAAACATTCAAAAGGAGAGAAGGGCTGACTGAAGCCCTTCGGGAATTAAATGACGGAATCAAAGGGGGAAGACAAGAACATGCATAGAAAGAAAATACGTAAAATCAGAGAGAAAGTTATCGAACATCGGATTAAATGCAAATAACCTATGAGCCTTCATCCGTTTCCTGAATCTCCGACATTGACTGGATCTCCTGTGAGTGGAATGGAGCTTCAGGGATTTGGACGGCATTAGTGGCCGACCGCTTTGAACAAACCCTCCACTTGAGCTGCAGCTTCCTCCTCTGGTCAGCATACTAATACCGGTGTCACTCTGGGGCGACAACGTTGTCATGATTGTTGGCGATGTGGGGCTGTTACTCTGCTGATATGTTATTGTGTTGCTCGGTGGACTGATTCTTAGTTCGGTGGTTGTCATCCGTCTATTGTAGCCCGATTCCGGATATGGATAGTAACTTTCTTGATTGCTGGAGCGTTGGGGGTGATAGTAGGTTGTCCCGGATTCTCCCTCGTCAATGCTACTCTCAGCAACAGTTCCCATTCCGCTGCTACTACAACTCATGCTATCGGAGTCAACTGTACTCGCCGCGGTTGTCACAACCGTTGGGGATCTCCGTCGAGGAGGAGGCACTGGGATGCAACGGGGTTGTCGTTGCTGTTGCTGATGTTGTTGACGTTGTCCGTCCATTTTTCTCAATATTTTAACTGTCACTTTCCCAACTGTTGGAGTAGTAATCCTGTCTCGGCTAATGACAGACGTCAATTTAATGGATAAAACGGTTGAGATATAATGAAGCTTAGTCTCTTTTATCGTGAAATTACTGGGATTTGCGTGAGCCTTAATTCCTTTTACAAACGATGAGGAGGATGACAATGATGATGAGAAGGATCGGATGACTGTAGTATTCCACCAGTATGATGATAGAATTATCAACAATGTCAACATAATCAGGCGAACACTAATAACTGTAAGAGTAGCGAAATTCCCATTTCCAACATTGTCATCACCATCATCATCGTGTCATTGAAAATGGTATTTCAATGTACCCAGGTATTTATGTTCCCTTCATGTAACTAAGCTGATTTCCCTCCAGCTTTCACCTCCTATACCCAGTTCCTTCACTTGATTTATGTGTCAGTGAATCCTTAGCTAAAATCAATTCTGTCAGTGCTCCTTTCTCCCATCCCGAATATGCCACTCTACTACTCACTCCTTTTATGTAAAATGTATCAAAGTCAGTCAAATTGGCATGAGAGAGGTATAACATGTAGGATCGATAAAAGACGAGCCGCGATACGAAGATCTTCAAAGAGGAAGGAAACACGTTGTAAAGTCGCGTGGATTTCAATTCCCACTTGGGGATCTTCCATATTCCTACAGATAATTATGTACGTATACAAACTTCAATATAATATGTAGATGAAAGTCACTGTTAAAATATCTGAAAAATATGACGGCACAGTATAATACACCGATATATTATGGATCTTTCTCCGTTACAGAAGCAATATGTCAGCTTTATTGAGTGATCTTGTAAAGAAAATGTTCCAGATAGGCAGGAAGAAATGGACAACTCGTAAGTTTTCAAAGAGAAATTAGATTATCATCGTCCCAAAATCCTGACGATGTATTGTTATTATATTACATCCTGTCACTGACTGATTGTAAAGGGAGAAAGAAAAGACAGAGATGAATACTGCTCCTTTCTGTTCTCTTGTTAAGTTTCATGGATGAATGGTGAAAATATAAATTTAAATGTGATAGAGGGATTTTGTATCCCTGCTAAAATGAGCTACCTCGTGTCAGTAAGTAAAAAGTGAGTTGGTTTTCCCTCCAACTACAAAAAAATAATTAGTCTAGTTCCGCACCAAACCAGAAAACCACGGAATAGGAAATGAATTTCTGATTCTATAGCAGAGACAAAACCGAACTTCATTAAAAGTTTTGTAGGCAGAGCTACGAGAAAAATTGGTTTCGGATTGCGCTCCTGGCTATGAATTTACTTTTCCCCAGAAAAAAAAACTTCCCTATCTTTTGTCGCCTTTAGCTTCCAACATTAGTCCATGCATAGATAGATAGTGTTGATAAGAGAAATAATGATTAAAAAATATTAACTCTTCACTTCCTCCCGAAATACTAAAATAATTCTAAAAGTTTTTGACTACTAAAAGGCAGTAACAGTGACTCCTATTCTTCAATACTTTTTTTGGAGAAAGCTACTTCAAGACAAAAAAGAAATTAGGTGCGTTATTTGCATCTGAACAGTCTCGTAAAGTGGTCCTTTGAGAACTTTTCATGGCCGATTTCTTCCCGTTCTTTATCCTTCTCATTTCATTCTTAAAATGAGCTGCTTTTTACCATATGCACTATACACGCGCATTACATTACAATAGATTTCCTAGGATAAGGAAACATAGTGGCACTAGCACCTTTACTAATCACAGTCGGTAGTCGCAAGTAGTA
>JAQGAI010003015.1:0-11358 GCA_034696905.1 Lepidocyrtus violaceus
GTGTGGATGATACAAAATATTTTTTAAGTAATTGCAATAATTTTTTTAGTTGAAAATGCTGCAAGGACGTCACGAGATCTTCAAATGAATCAAAATGAAAGTTCCTCCAATAATAATCAATCAGTGATATTATGATTTCGACAATGTACAAGAGCATATTATCGCATTTGATTATTTTATTGGTTGTAATATTTTTCGTTCATGCCTCTTATTTAGAAATGTGAATCTGCTTACAGCACTTGGAAAGTCTGCTCCATTGATAAAACTATTACCGTTTAACTTGATATACTAATTGCCAATTTACTAATTTCGCGTCATACTTATTCCTTAGAACGGTTTGGTTTCCTTCCCAAAACTTGTCGCAACCAATCTCATTTCACTCATTTTCCTCTCGGCCTTCCTTCAATATTGTTCCATTTTTGGTATAAAACTTTACGAAACAACATGGCTTATTTCTGATATGATGCACTTGCGACTGGACATTCAACTTTGTTCGTGTTCCAAACGTGGCTGAACTATCTTCTCCAGTTAAAAAAAAAATATTGCACAATGGTGAATCAAATATTATCTAGTTTTCGCTGCTTCCCCATCAGACCAATCAATATTTGTACACGATTTCACTCTGCTGCAGGGATGCACGTGCTCCACCAAAGACATATGCAATCCTCCCTTATTTGCCAATCCAACACCTCTACTTCCTTCCTCATCCCACTATCTGCACGTAATGGGGCTTTCCTCTTATTTAAAGTACCGGTTACATTACATCATTTCAGCTCTTAAGCGTGAACCATCTCCCAGAATATAGGTTTCGTGCAATCATCCCCATCACCTTTCTTTTTATCAGGTGAAAATGGGAGGCGAAAGTAAAGAGGGAAGTCCTTGTGTGAACAGTAAATATTTGCTTATCTCACGTTTGCTCTTTATTTTTGGGCCAGGCTACCGGAACAAATTGATGGGAGGAATGTGATATCGAAAAAAAATTAGAACGATCGGTTCAGAAACTTCCTACCTTCACCTTTGCCATCTCACTTTACCCCCAAATGACATTTATTTTCATTCAAGTTCCATCCCATCCAATCAGACCCAAAATAACAATTTTAACTTTGATCGGAAATGTAAAACAAACAACTTTACGCCCACCTTACTATCCCTCCGGATAATCCCGAAATTTCATCATTTCCCTATTTATTATCATTTCATTACCTTCCCATTCTCATTCCCCCTGACCCAAATCACAATCCCATTTATTTCTCATATTATTCTCAAAGAAAATGAGCTGATTCTCCAAGCACTGCTCTTGACTAGGTCCTCCCTTGGTAAAATAATTGGAAGGAGAAAGTGCTCATGCGAAATATTCAACTCTCATCCCATCATATAGACTTAAATAGACTGGAACCAGGAAAAGTAATTTTGTTTACTTATCATCCTTTCTCCTCCTCTCCCTCTCCAATGCCAAATCAACTGTGTTTATGTTCCCATAATGGGCCCTAAACGGGAGGGAAATTGGAGAAGACAAGGGAAATGGAATGAGCCTTCAGTTTTTCTCATCATGAAAATCTCCTCAACGCTCCCTCTCTTGTCTTGAGATGTTTGCGTTTCCTTCCTTCCTTTCTCTAGTCAAGCTCCTTCCCTAAAGCTTGTTCGGAGGAGCTTGTGTGAGGAGTGGACAAGGGTAAATATTTACCTTCCCGTTCCTACCAAAAGGAGCAAATAAAATGATAAGAAGCTGGTGGCTCTGTATTTTTCGCTGTTATGTTAGAACATGTATGGCCGGTCATGTTTTTTTATAGTTTCAACCCCTTTTTACTGTCGTTACATGAACTTAAAGGGAAAAATAATTGCTTTTCTAACAGCAGTTTACACAAACAATGCCTAAAGAGGCTGAACAGATTCTTCAAGAGAGGAGGAATTGGACAATTTGCTGTAAAAATAATACGGAATAAAAAAATTATAATAGGCAAGTGGGGAAAGTGACGGGGTGGAAGTAAATTTACTTGTGGAAAAATGTGGATACCATTCCAATTAAATTGGATGTAAACTTAAACTTACATGTTTTACCGGTTCTGGTGTGTTTTTACAGGTGGATTTGGTATCTGTCTCTGCTTTGGTCATATTACCAGGAATTTGTTGAGTAATAGGAAATGGAGATGACCAACCCAAACTACGGCATGAATACAATTGCTTTTTTTTATCCCATTGCGTCAATCAGAATAACAAATTGAAAATGGTGCAATCCTATTTGCTTGCCATATTTAATTTTAAAACACCGGTACAAATTTTAAAATGTTCAACTCAAATATCTGCGCAGCAGGTGGAACTCGGTTAACGATGACAAAATTAAAGTGAGCTAATTAATTGCATTTCGTTGACATCAATAATTTTCATATCGTCTCATGACCATCCCTATTTACCTTATCATGTATCAGTCACCCCCACTGCAGTGTTACGCGTTTTCAATCCCATTCACACTTTCAGATACTATCACTAGTGGCTCATGCGACGCCACTGTCACATGTCAACATTCGTTCTACAGAAATCGGAGTCATGGTATTATCATGAATAGGTAACCATTGGACATCGCTTTATCAGGCTGCTACTCTCTGCAGTAGCTTCACGGAAATGAAAAATACCGGGAATTAAAGTAATAGGCTCTGCAAAATTTTTAGTTACAAGTAAAAGTGCTCCAGCGATGTATACAACTTGAAGTGGAAGTCGCCGTGTTTGACCTTGACCGGAAGCCAAACTAAAGTGACTGCTGGCATAAGAAATCAATTCTCCTCGTCGAAAATTATTGTATCCTGGGACTGAAGACTTGAATTTAAAGAATAAGCGCTTGGAGGAGCTTCAATGATGAAGAAGCTCCAAACCGGAAAGAACCTCCTGAAGATGGTGGCATCCTACGGAACCACCCGCGTGTTGCGGCCAATCTCATCCCCCTTCTTCCAATTGCGGTTCTTGGGCAGTGATGAGTCCGCCGGTGGTAGTGGTGGACTCTCCTCGTCCAAAGGACAGGTCGCCTCCAAAATGCCTACGACGGTCAAACTGGAAGGGGGGAAGACTTACAGCTGGTGTGCCTGTGGACTCAGCGGGAAGCAGCCCTTCTGCGATGGCTCTCACAAGAACTCACCCAGCGGAGTGAAGCCGGTGAAGTTCACCGCTACGGAATCCAAGGACTACATTGTCTGCAACTGTAAGCAGACGGACAAGCAACCCTTTTGCGATGGACATCACAAGGACCTCAAATAAATTATTACTATTATTGTAAGATATATTTCAAACCGGAAATACGGTTCACATTTTTACAAATTTGTAAATGATTTACTTTTCAATTGTATGAACTTGGGCTGTCATGTCGTGATCAACTTATTTGGGGATATTATTTAAATAAATTCAAAATCAGGTGGGGTTTTTTGAGGAAAATATTTGTAAAGGATGGTTTATTGCTAGATTAAGGATTTAAGTTAGAAACTAAAATTATCATATCCCAATTACTATATTTCATCAATTATTATTATTCGGCTATATTATACACAGCAGGCAACAGTAGACAGACCTCTTGTTATAAATACTTTACAATTGAGCTTTACGCGTTTATTGACGTTAGAATACAATTTACTACTTAAATTTGTCATTTTGGTTTTTATGTTCCATTTTGATCGACAGAAAATAGACGGTGAATTAACTTTGTCCAGTTTTTTCTTACTCATAAATCCGCATCCCTTCTTTCCAAACTTACAAACACGCAAGGTGCCGATGAGTGACTATGACTGAGCAAGGAACATGGCATGATGCTTCCTCTCCTGTTGCAGAAGAAAGGAGAAGAGAGAAGTTTGTAAAAAGAGAAAGTTCTCGAGATGGCCTTCATGAAAAAGATGAAACGGGAAACGTGAAATGGACGAATGCCCCCATTTCAGTTTTTTTGTTACGTCACCGGAAAAAGGATGAGCGTTGAAGGGAAAAGACAATCTGATCCCATTCTTCTTCTCCTTGTCTGGACTGCTGCTGCTGCTAACGAAATGTAATTATCTCTCTGGAGTGGGTTTAGCCATCCAGTAAATATCCGCAGAGGAGAGCAACACACTTTACACCAAATCCAACTGCATTAGTGTTAGGATGAATGGATGGACAGATACAAAAAATATATAAAGGGAACGCAGGAAAAAAAGATGTCTCTTTTTTAAAGAAAATGCACCGCTTCCATTTGTACGGTCATTCCATTCCAAAATAGCTGCAATGTACGCACTTTTAGCATAAAAAGTAATTGCTAAAAATGAATCCGACTCTTTAAAAAGTATGATTTTATTGAGTTATGTGCTCATTTAAAATAATTCTAATGGTATCTTCCGTCTGTATTTATTCCTCCACTTACTTTCGCAGGAAGTGTGTATTTCACTTCTCTACTTTTGCCTTAAAAACTTTTTCCTATGTTTCCTTTCTTTAAAAAAAAGATAGTTTTTTATGAATTTGAAATTTGTTACTTGTAGCATGATGGCAAACTATACCTATTTATAAAATAAATGTTTACGAACAATAACGACTGCAGCATCTGCGTCTGGCTCTTCATGAGGAAATAGAAACAGAACTGACTTTCTTTCATTAAGTGACTCGGGTAAGTTTTTTGTTTTCACTTCCTGTTGTGCTTTTAATTTACAGCGGGAATAACAACAACAACAACCAGCAACTGTTTTAGTTGATGTTGATGGTTCCATTTTTGGAGGGGAGACCGCTTCTGCTACACATTACACTTGAGTTGGACTATTCAATTGAATAATGAGAAGTAATTAGTCTCTGTACATTCCAGACAGCCCTGACTGACGAGCGAACATTTGTTACTCCATTTCATTTCAGCGGAGAGCAGCCAGGAAGTCAAGTGATGTTAAATGTCCCTGACGAAAGGCAGCATCCCATCATCATCATTTTGATAGTAACATAAAAGCAAAAAACAATGTTTAACCATGCTATAGAGAAAGTGAGCACGTTTTTTCACCCCGGAAGTAAGTTCCAGGAAAATGAATTGCATCTTTTTCAGTCTGGAGGCAACAAAACATAGTAGGAGCGCGTCCAACAATAACCCATGCTGCTCTAAATATTTTAGCAGGGAATTCAATCAAAGTGGAAAGCTCTCCCCGTACAAATTACACATGAGCTGGGCTAAAGTAATAGGAATATTTAATTAGCATTCCTTTTATCTTCCTCCAATGAATAACAATGCTGAAGGAAGAAAAGGGAAGTGAAAGCAAAAACAAAGAGCACAGTCAACCTACTCCGCTGCATTGTTTGCTCAAACCAAGCAACCAAGTAAAATGCATTCACTTAAATTCGGATGTGAATAGCGGAAAGGAATATGTATGGCATTACGCAATTAACCACCCCATTTCAGGCTTATTGACCGGTAATTTATTTGTTTCCGAATCAAAGTTCTCAGTTCTCCTTCCTTCCCTCCATCCTGATTTCATTTCATATAAATCCACCCGCACACTAATCTTATAAAAAGAAGAAAGTGGAAATCTTTCCTAAATCTTCAAGAAAAAGGAGGAGGGTGGATCCGGAGCTAGCCTTCACAAGACGAAAATCCGTGCAAGCAGACAAACGGATTGGATATTTTATATTTCTGTTAGGCTGGTCAGGGAGCTCCCACTTTGTGATTTGGTTACATTCTCAACTTGCCACACAGAATCACCCTCGTCTGACCCTCTCTACATTCCATGTTGTTTACTATACTGGTTTACTACTGCACGGTGACAAGAAAAATATTGGCTTTTTCAATATGAACTTAATATCAGTGGCAAATAAAGCTAGTGCTTATTTTACACTTGTTTCTAATCCAACAATTCCAATTCCAACACTGATGATGTCGAATATGGGTAATTTTGCAAAGAATATATACAATAATCGTTTGCTATTATGTCATCTATTATGTTATGTATGAATGATCATCAAACCTCATTCCTGTTCAGCCTGACCTAAAATATGCAACGTCACTGTTTTTAGCTAACGCACATCACATCATTATCATTTTACTGTATTTCTGGAGCATTTTTTTTGGTAGTGGCGGTGGATGAATAGGAGAAGGAGATCAAGCTAAAAACCCACCCCTACCAAACCAACACTGTCCACATTCAACATAATAATAAGTATTCCCTGCAGAGAGTTTCCCCTTCCCTCTACTCTACCTACAAACCTCCCAGAAGGACCCGAGCACGCACAGACACACAAAGAAGGGAAAGAAAAACCGCTACAGTTTCTCCTTTCCTTTTCCAGAAAGAGGGTAGGTAACAATTTTACTCCCTCTTTGCTCTCTCCTTCTCCCCATTTTCCCTGCTTCTTCTTGGCTGCACTGCAATGGAGAAAAAAAATCTCTCTAAAAGTTTCGGAATTCTTCTGGGCCTTTGCTTGTCCCCTTTTTTCCACTTCGTCATACCCCAAGAATGTGTAATCCAGGCGGATTTTCTGGGGGGAAAAGTAACTTTTACAAAGTTTTTATTTTCTTCCGCTCTTTACTCTTCGTTTTCATTTCATCATGTGTGATCCTGAATCCCGATCCTCTGCTGTTTGCGCTTGGAACATTAAACCTGAGGTTTTTTTCCTTTCTCTGCCTTTTTTGTTCTTTTTTTTTTGCTCCGGTGAGAATGTGTCATACTGATGAAATGATACATATGCCGAGGAGGGGAAAGCCAATCCGCTCTAAAATTTTATGACCTTTACGCAATCCAAAGGCATCAAATGATTTTATTGTTTGTTCACCAAATTATTTCCCCTCGTTATTATTGGAATGGTGATCAAATGACGTCATTTCATTTTCCCAAGTTACGGATACAAATGAACGGGCCCGCATGACTTGGGACTTTTCTTCCAAGTTGTAGGTCTCCCTCCTGGATAAACAAAGCCATTGTGTCATGTCATTATTGTGTGGTGGTCCCCTTCTTTTATAAAGTGGTAATGGGCCCGCAGTGGACTCATCATTTTATTATTATGATGATGACTTGAGATGAGGATGATGATTCATTCATTCATTCATATATTTAGCCCATGAGGCAGAGGAGGAGGAAGAGGCCTACCTTTTAGCTACCATTTTTACGGGGAAAATAAATATAAAAGTAAAGTCATGTATGAATAATTCCACCAATCCATTTGTCTATTTTCATATTAGTGGTTTTCCTTCATGTGACATGGGCTGTGCTGGGTTGGGCTGTGGCTGGAGTCACACAAAATAAAAGTCACTTTTCATCCCATGATTCAATAAGCTACTAAAATGGGGATGAATTTTTATGCGGGTTTGCCAGTGAATAGGGAGCAAGATTAGGAGAAGCTGATGCGAGTTTTCCCCATTGAGCTGTCTAAAACCTCCCCGTCTTAAATGTAGATTGATATGGATGAGAAAGAGGAAGGAATGGGAAGGAGGCATACACTCTTCCTCTCTCGGTGGAGGTTTTTGGGTGAGGGTGATAACTCATCCCAAACAAATATTTTTATTGACGGGAGCGGAATCTAAAATACGGGGCTTTCTCTCTCTCTCTATCTGTTTTCTTCAATTGAATTACTGAGAATAAGTAAGCGAAAAAGATAAGAGGGTTGGCTTGGCTCTGTTGTGAAGTTTTTTTTTGTCGTTTGTCTGATTTTATTTTTACATACATTCATATGGGCAGAGTTGGAGATAAAGAGTATAAAGTTGCACGAGTGACTTTTGTTTTGCGAAGGATGAACTCATCCTTCTTCGTTTGAGATTGAAGGTTTCAATGAAGATGTCGCATTGCTTAAATCAGCTCAAGGAATAAGAATGGCTTCAGATCAGATCTTGGGATGTCATCAGTCAGTAATGGCTTTATCGGGAGGGAAGAGAATGTCCTCCAAACTATATGAGGACCTCTTTTTAAAATCTCATCCATTTTATTTCACGGGAAACTTATTTGGTTTATTTCGAACATTATTCAAAACATACCCCCATTTTATAGGAATTTGACATGGACGCATAAAAGGTTTTTTTTTTAAAGTTTTGCATGTAAAAAATATACTTCAGCTTTTTCAAAAAGCAACAATGAAAGCATGTCATTTTTGTACTATGTATCAGCTTCACTTCCAACCCATCATTCATGAAATTATCCGTTCCCCTTTCCCTTTCCACTTTCCAAAGATATGGGTAAAGGTCTCACGGGAGCTCATTTGATCAGGGAGGGAGGAAGAGTTTGCCTTTTTACCTTTAAACTTTTTACTGAGAAAAGTCGTAAAATCATTTATGATGCTGTGGTTTTTCTGCAGAAATGATTTGTAGCTCTACAATAGTTGCAGGCTTTCAGTAGTAGTGTTCTGTATACTCATTCAGACAAAGTTTGTTCTTGTCCTACCAAACAAAACTGTTTTTGTTATTATAAATGGTTTGCCTTTGCTATATGTAATGGATAAAAAAAATAATTATTTTATGGTTATACATTGCGAAAGATAATCAAATTACGACCAACACTACTGAACTAACCCTCCTTACCATCGTATCTGTTGGAAATCTGAATGATCTGATGAACACAATATTCAAGCATCTTCACTAACACCAAATAAACTTCAACAACATTTGAATTTTAAAAAAACTCTCCCGATAAAACATTATTGCATTGCATTAATTTTGTTTTTGCCAGTCGGAAGTAGTAATTAACATAATAAATGATATTAAATTCTGCTACACACAAGTACATACATTTTTAGATTGACTGACCAAACAGGAATTTATTCAGGTCACGAGAAAAGTGAAAGGAGGGAAAGGAGAATACAACTAATTTTTTTTATGGTGCCGTTCCGGGTTCAGGTCTAACAAAAATCTTGAAAAATCACTTGGTCTCTGCTCAGCTCAACTCCTCGAATCACTTTCATACGCCTGGGGGGACGCTGACTCATTGATCGCTGACGGGGATGACACCGGGGAGGGTGTTGATGAGGAAGGGATTTTAGCCGCACTGGCCTTCTCCGTCCTGTCCCTGTAACGGTTCACAGCATCCGTCATGACCCGGTTGGCATAGTCCTCGTCAAACATGGAGATGTACTTACAGTTCTTGATGAGCTTCTTCCGGAGCCTGGGCTTATCCTTGAGGAACTGGAGGGTGGAGAGCCTCTCCCTTGCCAGGAAAAATGCATTGAATACGGCTTGCTCCTCCAAAGGCAAATTGCCGAGATGCCACCTCGCCTTGACCAGCTGATATCTCCGATCTTTGGACAGGTCCTGGAGTTTGTTGAGCTTCCGGTATGCGTGGCAAAACATGTCCATCACGGCTTTCTCTTCGGGGCGGAGGGTCAGAAGGCTGTAAGCTGTTCGATAGGCCTTCGGATTGATTTCGTCAGTTTTGTTGGCATTCTCTAAAGAGGGGAGCGGGAGGTTCAAATGCTTATCATCTAAGTATTACTGCCATAAGTGTAATGCAATGAAGTTAAATTTAATGGAGATGAATAAATTCTGGGCAAATGTCTTACTTGTTATTTTAGAGCCCATGATATGTAAGCACGGTTGATTTTGATTATAATTTAGTACGAGTGGACTGACTTCTTTGAAAGGTTTAACGATGAATGGTAAGGTCCATCTTATTTTATGCATTAATCATTTGGACCACATTGCACTGCGTCATCCCATTAAAATGTATGTATAATGGAGGCCAGTGGAACTGTATGTAACTGTTGCTTTGACATTTCAGTTAAAGCCATTACTATAGTCTCCATTTTTATTAAAAAGATTCTTTTAGTAGTCTACTGCGTCTAAAACTGCTTTTCACTTCGCCAAATTATCACTTCCATTATTCCAATACCTAAACTGACAATATGGGCATATGACCGGATGAGCATGAACCAGTTATATTAGCAACTGACTGACTCTTTACCATTTTTCAAAAACTACTGGCCACAGTTTTATCTGATTTTGTTTGTCTACCTTTAATTTGCAATACTCATAATCACCCAATCCTATTTCAATGCGCAAAATCCGTTATTTTTATCCCCCACATCGGAACTTAAATGGACACAGCTAATCAAAGGGAATTTTCTCCAACAACAGCAGCAACAACAACAACAACAACAATCAAACGATCCCGATATGCCCAATAAAGTTATTAAGTTTCCCAAATCTCCTCCATAATCATCAACATTCATACCATGCTCAACTTCCTTCCAAAAATCCGAAAGAAAGCCAAACAAACTGTATTTAAAAAAAGAAGAAGAAAAACAACAAAAACTTTTTCTCTCAAACTTTATTGGTTTTACATTTCCCTTTTTTTTAGAGACGAGACTTTGTCACGACATGCAATTCTCAGAAATCATTAAAGCCTTTTTTACTTTACCTTCCCCACCAACCAACCTGGGGAAAAGGGCTGCACTTCAGCTCATAAATCCCAAACTAATTTCAACCTTTTATTTACAACCCCAAACAAACAATGAGTTTTTTTTTGGTTCTGATCCGAATTTAATGCATTTGTCGATGTCGTCGGCGGTACCCAGCCGACGACCCGACCCAACGCAGACCACCAACACCAACACAAACATACAAAAAAAATTTCGAAATAGCTTTTTAATGCTTTCTTCCTCAGCTCCGACCGATTCAAGCAGTGTACTACGCTCATAGGCATTTTATTGAATTCTGTTGTGTTGCGGTTGTAGTAGCCAAAACAAAGGAAGACTTGTTTTTGTTCCTTCCACATTTACAACTTTTTATTGTCAGCGCATCTACGGTAGCGACCCACTAAAAACAGAAAGTATGAACCATACCATGCCATGCTTATTATTATCATTATCATATTTTTCATCGCTTTTCCGCAGTGGTGGTGGTGGTGGTGGCAGCGTATGACTTATTTTTATGATCAAACTTTTATAGATGTCAATTGCGCTGTTTTTTTCTTCTTCACATGTGAATTGGCTTTCATTTCACGAAACAAGCCATTTGCTATTCCTGCCGCGGAAATGGAAGGGTACATAATAGGCAGGTTACTGTTACTAGTTTTCGTTTTATCCATCCCGATGAAAAATTCCGGTCGTAAAGCAAAAATGAAATTGATATTATGCGGAGATTATTAAGCCATCATAAAAAAGGGGTAATTCCACTCTCCTCGTTAATCTCTCTTAATGTGAAAATAGTTACAGGCTGGGAATGATGTAGAGGTTGGGAAGAGAAAATATATTGTAATTTTTATGGTAAATCCAGGTAAGAAGAAGAAAGTTTTCGGGCAAAACATAGTCATTTTACCTTCCGCCAATTTTTAAAAACGAAATGGCAACTTCCTTTATTTAAGAAATGTTACAGGACTTGGGGAGGAACTTTAAGTTGAATTAGTTAACTATGCTGTTGGGTCACATTGACAATTTAAAATAACTAAAGTATATAAAATATTTAAT
>JAQGAI010003016.1:0-11358 GCA_034696905.1 Lepidocyrtus violaceus
AGAATCTCCCATGACATGAAGTATAAGAAACGTTTAGTTTTTTTGTCATTAGCACGCTTCATTCTAAAATAGCTCGCTTAGTCATTTTCATTACATTCCCGGACATCGCCAGTTTTTTTTTGAAACTCGCGTGCTAATTTTTACTTTAAATTACCTAAGCCTCTACGCTGCGCTGCCCATATCCAGCAAAATGTACGTAGCTATTTATGTTACGTCCGCCATCATCACAGAAAACGCTTTTAATGAATATTGCACTACCAGAAGCAAACGACTAAGCGATATTAGGCAACTATGTATTTATAGTTAGCGTTACATTTGTTACACGCAGCTCAGAAGGAATAAGCAGATCCATGCATACATACATGCACCGATGCTTTTTTAAGGTGATTAAAACTTATGGGAAATACTCAAACAGAATATTTTATCAGTCAGACATATCGATGAAAATTTGCCGCAGTCCGTCGGCAGTGCAAGCAAGTACATAACATACTGCAGCATCATCGGTATCAGTATCACTAAGATTTTATGGTATGGAGGACATGTGCCCAATTCACACAGTATCCTGTTAATACCATCCCGGTCCAAATAGAGAAAGTGGCAGATTATGAAAATCACTAATTTGAAACGTTTAAAAGATTTTTGGGATGAAAACTGCTTAATGATTACTGTTGAGACGCGTGCAGTAATGACATGAAATGGGGGAATCTATACCACACTTTTGTTTCGTGTGTGTATGTAGTATAATCGATAAGCTTTACAAGGTATCCATGTATAATACTCGGGAACAGCGACAAAAGGGAACCTTTAACGTTTACTATTATTGTACTATTTTCACCACGAAGAAAGTAATTTTTTGGGCTTCATAAGCTGGGATCAAGGGTTGGCAGTTGGACGCTTGGAGTGGTGATGATGACGATGATTAACAAAGGAAAGGAAATTAATTCGTGGAAATATCTTATCTGTGTAGCTCCGTTGAGAATCACTTTGTATCCAGAAAGCTCATCAGTCACAGAAGGAGATAGAGTTACCCTTATATGCACGATAAGTTCTGGAGAAGCCCCTCTGGAGCTAAGGTGGACAATGATACCATCCTCGTGGAAAACAACTATTAGCTCATCCTCCGTCCTAGCTTCCGAAGGCGGCGGTGGTGGAACACACCTGATGAGAATGATTGGATCCACTGGTGGAGCTGCTCGAAGACATGGTCATGATGGGGAAAACAGTCAATTCAGTATTGTAAATACGGATGCTTTCACCAGTCTACTGAAGATAGAGAAAGTAACCGAATTTCACGCGGGAAATTATTACTGTGAAGCTTCTTCAATCGCGGGTCGCGTTTTTCGGAAAAATGTCTTAACCGTTTTTGGTTGGTACAATTTTACAAATTGCACTTTTTGCAAATAAACATTTTTTTGTATTTTTTTCTAGATAAAGTTACTTTACTAGTTTTTGTGTAGTTTAGTCAAATGTTTGGAAATCATTTTTGCTCTCAAATCCAATCCAATATATATTTTTTGTGTTTGGTTCACACGAATTGAATGACTTGGGCTGATTATTTTTGTGTGTGAGGAAATGCTCCGTTATTGATTGTATTATGTGCGTTAATTAATGCTAATGCTTTAATTTTCTCACCTTCTCTCTCTCTATGCTCTTGGTATACACATTTTGGCTTTTGGACTCTCGTTCTTCCTCTCTAAACTTGTTACATAACTTGCTAAGTGGCTGTATTCTGGGAACGTGCGGAAATGAGAAATTTTGTCATTTAATTTCTTCCTGACCTGGCAATTTACTGTGAAATGATTGCTCAAAAATACTTTTTTGCTCACTCTTATATGACTATGCCCATGTTACTGTATCGTTTTATTCACTCAAGCAGTACATCCAATAGAGTTCTGTATAACTCCATTTCACTTTTTGAGTACGTGCCTGATTTCGTAAATTCTACACTTTACTACAATTAAGTCTGTTTCAGTTTTCTTCCATTCACGTTTCTGCTCTTTAGGTTGTAATATAAATGTAAATTTTCTCGAACCTTAATGAATGGCTCCTGACCTCAATTAACCATACTGTCTAAGCAGTTATGTTATGTATATCCATAAGGAATTGTAATATGGTTTTACTGTTATGCTGAATGAAATCGAATGCGGAGGCTATTATTACTGATCGACTGAGAATGATTGCTTTAATCTTGAAATCTGTGATGTTCCCTTAAATATGATATATTAAATCTACGATTCCTTCCCAGAATAATGTATTGAAGTGGTAAAAAATTCTAAAACGAAAATGATGTGCTCAAAGGTTCAATCCGACAAATGGTCAGAATAACAATTCACAAAAGATTATAGTTTAAAGGTGTTTCGTATTACCCCAAACGGTTGTAATGTTGTTGCAAAACATCATATCATCAGCTTTGAAATGTATTCTTCGCATCAGCGTCTCTCTTATTAGCGTAAATAGTTAACATGCAAAAATTGTTTCAATGAAGACTAAAACTGTTAAAATCCTGGATATGTGCCTCCTCCAGTTCCACCAAAAATAGAACCCTTCTCCTTCCAAGATGGACTTCGAGAGAATATGATGACTCGGCTGATATGCGGGGTATCCCAAGGAGACTTGCCCATACAATTTACCTGGTATAAAGATGAAAGGCAACTGACTAAAGATGATGATCCTTGGACGAATAACATCGAGATCTCCACCCTTGACCCCTACTCAACCCTTCTCCGAATTTCCTCCCTTTCCGCTGAACATGCCGGGACTTTCACTTGTCTTGCTACTAATCCCGCTTCCCAAACCCATTTCTCTGCTAAACTAGATGTTCAAGGTAAGATAGTTTTTTTTTACTTTTTAAAAAATTGAAGACTTTCACAAGTTGTTTTTATAGTTCATAGTTAAAATTATAACTGCCTCTCTACACAAAATCTTCCAGAAATATATCTTCATTCAAAACTTTGCTTTATCAAAAATACTTTCTAGCTTTTATCAAGTACATTTTCCTTCAGACCATAAAGATAACTGAATTATTTACATTCAGCTAGAGTTATACTATATTTATATTGTTAAAATATTTACAAAAACGATATGGTTCTTGTGAGCTACTTGTTTTTTTTTCAGTATTTTTTTTTCTTAGTATCCAGTCACTCAACACAACAACAAAAATTTTTGTATTTAGCAAAACAAGTTTTAGAGTATTTTTTTTACTATACTACTTTTGTAATAGCGAATACTAAATCCTAAATCAACTTTCTCCTTGTTCTCCTCCACCCTCCATTTTGCATATCAAATGTATTCCTCCTCCAGGTAACCGGAGGCATCAGGACACTTTGATTTTTGAGTCGTGATGCTGGCCAATTGACGGTGAACTTTTGAAACATGAGTACTATTATAAAATTTTATATTTTTGCCACAACCTACTTACTCGTATAAATCTCCAACGGAATGATTCGAGTCTGTTAGAGGGTAAGTTAAGCCCTAAAAACTTACCCTCTGTCCGACTCGCGAGCACTGACATGAAAACAAAAAAGCCACTGCTCTTTAGACGAGAAACCGTTTGCCCGTTTTGGATCATCTCGACTATGAATCCTAATCCAGTGGGAAGCCACCTCTATAAAAAAAACTGTAGTCTGTTTTTATCTCATAACAACTTTTTGCAATCAGCTTTTTCTCGTTTTTTTGTATATGAAAATGTACGTACGACTGATGCATGATTTGTTACCCAGAGTTTAAAGGAATGTAAAAATTTGTAACAGAAGAAAGAAACTGGGTTTTGTAAAAAATACAAGCTGAATTTTCTTTTCCGTTTTTTGCATACCTCTACATTTTTTGTATGAAAGGAGAGAGATGAGCCCGTTGTCGGATTTTTTTTGTTACCGTTCCCTTTCCCCCTCTAATGCTATTTTATTCGGCTGAACTGTACCATGATATTATGTAAATTTAATATACTCTCAATCGACCTTTTCTTTTCCCAGAGAATTCCTTCCTTTTCGTGTTTCTCCCTTGGATTGATGATAGTAGGGAATATATAAAAGTTTTTGGAATGCGATTTTGAAAGTGGAGGACAGTCACATAATATTGCATGGACATGTCTGGTATTACCTATACATACCTATGTGCATGCTCTGAACTGATGGTCCTCCTCTTGAATGTTCCAGTTACCCTATTTTTGAAAAAAAGGAGTCCATTTACTGAATAAGCAACGTCTTGTAGTTAAATCGCTTTCTTGTAGTTAGTTTTGCCTAGTCTTTTGATGGTGGTGGTTGTACTAATGTACCAGTGGTACCAATGTACCAAATTATAAGGCATGGTTTAAAAAAAAAACTTTTTACTCTGTATTTTTTGACTAGTAGTTGAGGTGGTTTTTGATCATCAGCTTTCACATCCCTTAAAAATTACCATACAATGCATGTGCACATGCTTTCATCATCGTCGTTGCTATCTTCATAGGTAGTTTTATACATGACATGGTACATTCTTGTCCGTCCCCTTTTGAAAAAAAGCATCCTTTTTCTGTCAGTATGCAAATCAAGTCTTGCAGGGGAATCATCCTTTCATTTTGTAACTTTCTTTCATTTTCCTCTCTCTGGACGTTTTACAAGAAGTAGGTGATGTCTTCTGTTTGAGATATGAGACATGGCATGAATGACAGGAAAAGGCTTATGGTTAGGAACACTTTATTCAACGGAAGAGAGGGAGTTTAATCCGTTTTCATTCACACATCACTACATTATTATAAAACCCTACTATGTATCTAACAGTTATCGTTGGTGGTGAGTGTGTGTAGCTCTCGGAAAAAGTATTCAGTTCCATTATTGTTGCTTGTCGGCTAATCTAAAAATATGTACACTTTTTAAAGGAAGTTTACACGGTTTTCATTTTTCAAGGGATTTCACAAACAAACAGCCATGTCATTCGTAAACAAGAGTGAAACTGTCAAGATTTCTTTTTTCTTAAAAGAGACAAGCTTAGGCTTGGAGTGATGAACTGAGAGAAGAAAATATTCTACTGTCTCCGCTCATTGTCAGCTTGAATTAAATAGACTGTGTTGACATAGTTTGGTTTATTATTTCTTCTTCCGTCAGCACTTTCACAGATTAATTTACTCCAGTTTTCTCTAAAAATTGAATGGAACTGATTTTGTTTATTAAATTATGCCTAAATCGTATTTGAAAATGGAATCATGCTAACTAAGCTGGAAATAGGATTGACTAAAATTTTATAATGTGATAAAAATAAATTCAGGATGATGATGGCATTTTCTAAACAATGGACCCAGATATTAGGCGCGTAAGCGGCAACCGAGAAAACGTAAAAAACATGTGTGTGGTGAAAGTATTTTATTTTCCACATTGGATGGATGTTTTGTGCCGGCATAAATGTAAATACAAACACAATCCCACACACTCACACATTCCCAACATGCATCTCTCTCTCTCCCACTTCTATCTATTTTATTTGCACATCTGTCACAGATGTCTAAGTCAACATTTTTGTATTTGATTGAAAAAGATTGCCATTCCTTACTTTCGTTTTTGTCCCACTTTTCCCTCCATTTCCTCCGTGTTGGTGGCACTCTGAGGAATCCTTATAAAAGAACCGACACACACATGAGCATATTTACAATAGTAAATGCTTTCTCTCGGCAAGCCAGTTCCAACAACCAATCTCAGCATACTAAAGCCAACCAAACCAAACCAGTTTTTCCCTTGATAAATAAGAAGATGTTTAGAATCTGCTTGTGATGATGATGATGACGACGGGGAGATGAAAAGTACTCAACTGATTATAAGCATGCTTGTGTTGAATCCAATACAATACAATTTTATTCAGAAGTGTGTGAAGCCATATTTATAAATGGATGGCGGGGATGGCGAGCATGCAGCAGAAATGTTTTCCCTCAAAATCATCCAACCAAGTTTTTCAGCTATTTTTGAATACTATTTGCTTTGCATTTGATTGAAGTACATTAATATATTTGAAGGAGATGGATGGTGAAAGTGTTACAATTGTGAAATGAAATGTCTCTCTGCAAATACTCTCGAGTAAAAACTTCCTCTTTCCCCCACTAGTTTACGTAGGTACAGAATAAATAGAATTATTTAATTCCAAAATAATAAGTACATACCACCGCTTTTCTAAACAAAAATATCCAATGCTTTTGGGAATGTTTAAAAAACATACTCTTTGCATTTGCATCCCATTCTAACATTACATTACTTTTTATCATTGCATGTCTAAAGTATGTCGGTAGTTGAATTTTGGTCCAAATACGCTTTCACTAGCTAAATATAAATAGGTTCTATGTGTGTGTGTATTAGATCTTCTCATGCATTTGATGAGCGTTCCGGTGGGAGCAAGTGAAAAATGTTTTGTGGATGTTGTTCTGCTCTTTTCCCACCATAGTGGCACCACGATGGGTACACGAGCCGCAGGACGTCAATGTTTCCAGAGGAAGTGAAAGCCGGTTTGATTGTGTTGGCCATGGTATACCAACGCCTAAGGCCTCTTGGGCTAAATTCACAGGTTTGTTAGTTTAGTTACCAACTCTAAACCACTCTTCATCGTGGTAGGCTCTCCTTTTTATCGTGAGTTTGTATTGTAGGCATTCCCTCCAAATAACTTTATTAGGTTGACATCCAATAACGCAATTTGCGATACAGTCGCACACTAGTTTTCTGTCGATTTGTAAAATGTAGGTTGAAACATCCATGAATTTTGTATTTGTTCACGTGTTGTAATTTTGTGAAGTACTTTTTTATAATGAAGTCAACTAGTTTTATTGGAAAATCCTGTTATAGTTTTTGGTTATCAGGGCATTCATAACTAAAGATTCTGGGTAATTTAATTAAGTAGCGTTATGAAGAGGATTGAGCCAACAGGAACAAACTTGCTTGGATGGTGAATGAAATGAAATATATACTCATGTGATACGATTTGACTTTGACAGGTGAGGGTATTGAGCCACAGTGGAAGCCCATTGAGAAAATCTGGCCATCACCAATAGCCCAGGGGCTATCCATCTCAAACGGTTCATTGATTTTCTCCTCCGTGGAGGAAGTGCACTCAGGACAGTATATGTGTAGTGTAAATAATGGAATTGGAAATGGATTATCTAGAACTGTGTCCCTCTTCGTAAATGGTAAGTGACAGGAGTGGAGCTGTAGGGATTCACAAACTATTTTATATGGAGGAACGATGGGGTTTCAGATTTTCTCTCATCGGACCAAAAGAAACCTATTATGTGTAGATAATTATTATTCTCATGAATGATGATGATATTTTTAGTTCCACCTTACTTTATCGGAAGTGAAAGCCAAACAGTGAGCCTGACTTTGGGGAAGACGCACGAGGTTATTTGTGAAGCTATATCGACTTCCCCCATAGAAATTGTGTGGTCAAAGGGAACCAATTTATTTACCAATGTCGCTGCCAACAGGTAATGCAATACCCATACGATATTCCCTATTCTTCTAGTCAAGCATAATACTTTTTTCTGCTTTGTTGAGTTTATCCCTAATAAAAATGTAGGCTGTTGTCAGCTGTCAATGCTGGAGCGGACATTGACATTTTCCGACATACATACTCCTATGGGGTCCTAAATAATATATGCTCCATATAGGAACATATATTTCTCTCATACATACATGGTTCCTCCCATCAACAAAATGATATTAGATAATGATGATAATGATACAAACGTATTCGTATTCAGCAATTTTCTCATTTCCGACTAATGTCACTCGTGCAAATCATAATGGCTTATGAGAACAGTCGACGAGCCTTTGAATTTGTAGTAGTCAGTCAGAAGAAGTATTTCAATTGCGAGCTTGTCATTCTCTCGAAGTTCCCAATCTAGAATATTGTCACCTTCCACTGCTCTACTTTCCATAGACAAGCTTTATATGGGCTAAAAGGAACATAATTAAATGATATTAGAATTATCTCCAAAAAGTATTATCATTATCATTATGTTAGATCATCTCGATCTTTTTTGTATAAATGGAAGATATATTTGAGCCCGTCATAGTCCATTGCATATTGCATCACATCCAGTACAACGAAGAAAGCCAGACAACCTCCTCGTGTATTTATTTATAATAAACGAAAGAGAAAAGAGGGAAGACTCTGCTCTGCTTTGAGAATGAATCTCGTCTTCTTCCAACAGCCTTCGCCTCCTTCACTGCACTACGTCAAATCTTGGAAGATAATCAGGAAGACTTTCATATCCTATCTTGATGATTGCTTTTTCCACTCATTACACAAGATGAGCGACTTTCCATGAGATTGGCTCCTGGTTCTCTTGAACTTGTACATATATTCTTGCTTTTATTTCTCACATACGTTCCCCTCCAACGATACCTGTTTGAGTGAAAGTACATATAAAGTTGGGCATGTATCCCTCTGTCTTTACTGTCGGTATTATTGGAGCCTTTCCCCACTATTATTATTTCTCCTCTTAACCACTTCCCAAGACTATGAGAGAATATCTACCGTTGAAATAAAAAAATATATACTCGGTATTGATTCAGATAAGAAAACAGGGGAAAGCTTTTTTTGCTAGTGATGCGAAAAAACATCTTTTTCCCATCACCATAATGTTATTTTTTATCATCACATTTTCTAGGCTTGACTAGCTTCTTGCATTGGTTGTTGTATCTTGTTTCGCTGCTATTTTTTTTATTGCTATTACTTGCCGTAAATATATGCGTGCGAGTTGTATGCATTTTTCTGGATGGAAAATGTGGAGTACCCTAACCAAATCATCAGAACAGAGAAAGAAGTCGACCTTTTTTTCATTTAAAGTAGGGAGATGCATGAAGCATGAAGGAAATATTGTTTTTGATGTGAGAAAGGAATGCTCATGCGATGCGGTAAGATGGGGAAAGTCGATAATAATTCAGCCAATACAGATATGACATGCTCTGAACTGGCACACTTTTTCATGTGGACCATTTAACGTTTAAGAATTGTGTTGCTTGATCGCACTCCGCCTTTTTCCAATGCAGTCGATTTTTAATTAAGAGAAAATGGAAAAAAAAAACTAAAATAATGTTATGGGCAAAGTGAAAATGGAAAGTAGAAGCGGAAGCTAAAGGAAAATCCACTTAACTGTTAAAAATTCTTGCATAATTTGAAAGAAAGCCAAGCAAAGGAAGAAAATGAACTACATACGATAAGCATGAACCAATCTACGTATAACCACAAGTAATCGACCCAAAAAATACCACAGCTGTAATTCCTAAGATTCCTATTATTCTTCTCTTCGATTTATTTACAGAATTCACACTGTCGTGGCTAAAGATGGGACAAAGACAAGATCCACACTGGTGATCAAGGATATCAGGAGTGAAGACGGTATGGGCTGGTATGACTGCACCGCTTCCAATTCACTAGGGAAAATCTCCCGTTCATATCGACTTGTTGTTGAAGGTATGTAAATTATTTTGTTTGGTGAAAGCTCCTTCCTTTCCCTCCGGTTCTTTCTACTCTACTTTATTGGATTTATTTGAGCTCACGATCACACCTAAGGAAAATGATATGGCATGGCGGTGAAAGTTTAAAATAAAAAGTGTTTGCGGTAAACCAGACGCAAATGTATTAGAAATCATCAGATAAGTAAATAAATAGGTGTCTGTGTGAAAATATGCATGAAATGTCTGATATGATGGAAGTGGCAAAAAAATAAGTAAAAGAAGGAGTGCTAACGATAAGCACAGAATTTGTTAGACTACAACTCATTTTCAAGAGATTGGGATGGGGAATTTTTCTCCTCTCGCCTCATATTTTTTTTCTTGAGAAACGATTTTTATGAGAATCCATCTTGCGTTTTTCATTTACCACATCATCATCATTTTGTCGGGTGAATTTTTTTGTTCAACTGTAAGTGAAAGCGTAAAAGCAACGGAAATACATTTAGGTAGTTATATAAGAATATTTGCTTTGCTGTAGGTCCCCAGAGCGAATTCCACAGTGAAAGTAGAAAGAAACTCCATTTTTAGGCACAATTCCCTGTCATCGTTAATGAGTTTGGTTTTACCGGATAGACCATTTTCCTATAAACCTTAATGCAGAGTGACATGAGTTGATTTAAAAGTAAAATTCACTGTCTTCCCCCGTTTGTTATTTTTTTTTGGGAGAAAATGAAAATGGAGGAGAGAGAATCTTGAAAAAAATATTCTCCCTGTTGTTGTACCGAATATAATGATGAGGATAAGATCAGAATGAAAGAAGAAGGGTTTTGGTAGTGTATCTTATTTGATGATGCAAAGAAGATGCTGGCTCATGTCATTTTTATAGTGTAGCACCTGTCTTTTTTATACAGTTTTTACTACCTGCTTTCTCTCTTCACCTTTCAGAACCCATCAGCGTGATTTGCTTCTCCTGTCATATGCATGCCGCTTATGTACTACCTTCCGATGTAATAAACATTGAAATCTGATGAAAAAAACTAGGGGAATAAAATAGGCTGACACTGACAATATTGCAGGATAAAAAGGATTCCGTTAGTTTATTTGTGTTTCCCATCGTATATCATTTTCTCCTTCTAATCAAAATAGAAAATCACTCTGGAAGTTTGAGTGCTCCCCATATAAATCCGGTGGGGGCAATGTGAGACAGTGAAATCTTCATTTTAGGATGATGAAATGTTTGTTGGCAATTAATTTAAAAGAGGGTATAGTAAACTAGAGTGGTTTGATTTCAATTATAATTATACCATCCTAAAACTATTTTTCAGAACCACCCGGGCCCCCAGTGAATTTGCGACTTTTGCGAGGACAACCGCCAGAGGCAAACCGAGTTACCCTGGAATGGGATCCTCCTTTACCATCAGCCAAAGACACGCATGAAGGATCGTCTGTTTCAGGCTTGTCAGGGACCATACATGTCCCAGGGGATTTTGCAACAACATCAACGGCATCAGGGGGAGCAGCCGCTGCCGCATCAGGAGGAGGAGGAGGACTAACGACAGCAACCTCAATGTTCACAACGACAATTCTCGCCGTAGCTTCCCCTCCAATCCTTCGTTATGTTTTGGAATTCTCAGAGTCAGCGGAGAGTCCGAACTACAGCAGGAGGATTGAGATTCCGGGCGAAAAGATTCAAGTGAAAGTCGACAACTTAAGCCCAGCCTCGGTGTATTTGTTTCGTGTCCGTGCCATCAACTCTGCAGGCAGTGGACCACCTTCCGTGCACCTTCTTGTTCGCACTGCCAACGTGCCACCCTCAGTCCCACCAAATAATGTATGTCCTCATACACATCGATAGATTGCTTATGTTCATTGCTACCAAAAAAAAACACAGACTAACATAATTGTATATGCTCACGGGTCTAGTTGTTCCTAAAAAAAAAAACGACAAAAA
>JAQGAI010003017.1:0-11356 GCA_034696905.1 Lepidocyrtus violaceus
CCCCCTTTTCCTCCATTCCCTTTGTAAAAGGAAAGTGCTTTTTATTCTTAATATGATGATGATGATGAAGAAAAAAAGATGCTTTCACCTCCACGTGACAATGTGGAAAGGAGATAGAGGTAAGCATAGGTAACTTTCTTGTTATATAATGGGCATATGTACTTCTTCCTCCTTCGTTACTTTGTATTGTTCGTTAGCAGCAGAAGAAGGGCAACAACGGTAGTCATTCCTATTTTTTTTTGATTTTATGACCGAGGAAGATGCATCTGTTGTAATTTATGTTTTAGTTGGTCGGAGTTACATCACTCACTTGACCGCTGCTACAATTAATTTTAGTCTGAGCCATTTCAATCCTTCCCTGTCGGTTTTAAACCGTCTGGAATTTGGAAACGTGTCTACAATAGTCTACACATTTTTAATTTTTCCATTTGATATTTTGCCTTTGTCTATATCTTTTTTCTTCAGGTAGTCCTAAAGGCTAATTAATCCATCTCTGACTTTTCATTTAAAGTTTTCATTTCAAATGTGATCAGTCTTGAAGCAAAAAGTTTTTTTTTCATCAGCGAAAACTCACTTTGTCTGACCTGAGTCGACTACTGATGGTGAATCAGACTCTTTCATTCCAAACGTGATGAACGTGCTTCATTCACTCCCACTAATTGTAATAGACTTGGAGGCCCCTTTGGAGACCCAAAAGAGAGTAAATTAGTTTTTTTTTCTTCTGAGGATATTATGATCTTATTCTCTTTGCTTTTATTTTAGCCTAGACTAACTTGAAAAACGTAGGTTCCCTTTCCGTGCTCAAATTACAAGGAAGACATGCGGTAAGTTAATTTTAGAGAACGGGAGCGAAATATTTCCGTTGTCATGATCGGAATTCCTATTCACGGCCTCACATTAAATCCATAAACCCGCCATGTTTCTTCAAAGGAGTGGATTCCTCAATATGCAAATAAAAGTTAACAAACAATGGAATGTATTAATTTCTAATCCGACTTTCCCTTCCAATCTCCCTTTCTTGAGCAAGCAGACTCCAAAATGCAGACAGAGTATTCATTTCATCTCATGCTATATTTAACCGGAAACCGAACCAAGTCAGCCACAAAATTAAACAAAGCCAAGCAGGCAGCAAATTTTGTTAGACAAAGAGAGGCCAGGCAAGGAAGCAAGTGCTGCCAATGCCAATACTTCCGTTTCCTTTCACTGTTCATCTTTCTCATAATCCTGGTATGTGGGAGAAAACGGATGGGATGATCCAATCCAAGGATCCATTCAATTTCCCAATATTTAGTTTAGGGTAAACCCCAAGCAAAACACATAATTCATTAGACGGGAGAACAAATAAATTTTGACTCAGTCTAGTCTAGAGGCCGTACACCAACATCCGGTTTTCTCCTTACGTTTCGCAAAACCAGCAATTTCAATCTGTTTGGAAGATCATATTCTTCAAGTTGTTTTTGCAGAAATGTTAAGAACCTTCATAATGGCTTGGCAAGGTTTACTCTGGCCCAATTTGTTAAACGCGATATTTAAAAAAAAACCTATCCCTCAACCTTTCAAATGGACAATTTTGCAATCCCCTGACATAGGATTATGGCAACTGATCCTGATTGTTTTAAGCATGTACCTAGCTACATAGCAAAAGGACGCCCTTCGTAGAAATCAAACAATCCATATGCGTAGCTAGTAGGTAGGAATATCGTACACATCATAAGACCCGACAACCGACTCCGATTTTCTTCCTCTCTCTCTCTCTCTTTCTCTCTTTACACTACATTTTTTTCTCTCAACGAAACAAAAAAGATCCATTCAATTCATGTCGTGTTTTACAAGTGACTGCTTAGAAAGGAGAAAACTCTTTTTCCGGTTTTTATTCACCCGCTCATATTCTTTTTTATTTTTTTTGAGGGGGAGCAAGCAAAATCCAAAGAGCAGAAAAAACAGCCATATATAGATTTACATACATAGCACAGGTACTTACATCCCTATTATGTCATGCTAGATAAAGCATCCACACACACACACACAAACATGTACCTACCTACAGAGAGGCGCACGCTTTATGTTTTTTTTTTCTAAAAAAAATATTTATCCTTGCAAAACATTTTTCCCTCCTGTAAAAAAGAAATATTGAAATGTATTCCTCCTCCTGTACAAGAGGCAGGACAGAAGGTTGCCACACATAAAACGACATTATTGCATTGATTCGGTTGGCTGAGCTAAAAACAGAAAAAAAATATAATACGAGAACAGGAAGAAGAAATATCATACTACTTTCTCCTTTTTTTCTTTTTCCCGTCTCACTAGAAAAGTGTATTATCGCGGGGAAGATGTGTGTGTGTGCAGCCATGTCACACATGAATGTTTATGTTCTGTCTCCGTACTCCCTATTTTCTCCACTTTCTATCCAACTGGAAACTTACAAACAAAACAAAAAAGAAATAGTATAGGTGCCACTATGAACAAGGAAGGGAATCAAAAGTACATGCATATTTTTCGCATGACTAGCACCATTTTCTTTGTCACTGTCTTCATTTTTTTTCTCTTCCTTTCTTTGTGGGTGAAAGTGAGAGAAAGTTAGTTTTTTTTCCAAGGGAAAGAAGAAGAAGAAGAAAATATTTGCTCAACTCCCTCCTGCTGCTGCTGCTGCTATGAGCTTATTCCCAGTTCTTGTTCCGTGTTGGCAAATTATGGAGAGGAGGGGAAAAAAGTATCCACTTTTCTTCCACATTTGTATGAAAAGGAATGAAAGTAAGAAAAAAAGGAAAATAGTGGAAACTTTTTTTTCCGTTGCAGTTATGCAGTCAAGCGGAGGCTGGTTGGGAATGATGCTAATGATGTGTCATATCCTCACCACTAGACTGCGGCGTAATAATAGTAAATTGATGCGAGGAGCTAGATACATACCTACATACATATGAGGGCTGACAATGAATGAAAGAAAGAAAGCCCAGCCCAGCCCAGCCCAGTGAAAGTCTCTGGCTTGCTCCAGGACAATTTCACAGAAGGAGAAAAAAAATGTGTATGCATATTTTTGTCATGAGTGGATTGTGAGTTGGCAGGCAGACAGGAGGAGGAGGATGGTGTGGGAAGATGTGAAATTTTGCATATTTTTTTTCAGTTCAATTCCCACAGACCCATTTGCGTTTTATAAGGCCATGCAATATCATATCATATATAATATATTTTATGTTATGTTCGTCGGCCTAAATTGGGTTAGCAATTTTTCTGGATTGTGAATTGGAATTGTGGCCGGGTTGACATCCGCATATCATTATTATTATTACTGCTACACTGTTTGTCTCGGATTGTTATCATCACATGTCCCACTTCAATTTTTTTTGTGGAAGGGGAAACATCATCCTCCTCCACATATTTTATTATTGCACTGGGCCCATTCATAATTCATCCTGGTGGCATATGAATTCCACCTTGTTCCTAATGTCAGAGAGGAGAATTGTGCAGGGATGTGCATAGCAAAAGGGAGCGGAACTGTATTTTTTTATTTGAGTCGGCCTGGTCGAAAGAAAGCCAGAGCCTGGAGTGGAGTGCAAATAAAGGACAATGGAATTTGGAGTTGGATGATGGGCTCATTCTACAACTACTGTATCTGGAGTTGGTCAAATTTGAGAGCAAACTAACAATGATGAGAGGGGGCCGAAGGGGACACTCCAATCATTTGGGAGAGAAAAAAATCAATGAATAGAAAAGCATGAACAGAAAAAAAATGCAAACTATGCATCATGCAGTGTGGTATAAGTGGAGAATAACGGAACAAAAAATTGTACTGAACGATTTGAATGGTAACATAGTAGTACATATAGTCCTCTAGAAAAAAAATCAAAGGAGCCGATGACATGACACCTTTAAACAATCAAATACTAATATGGCTTACTATTTCAGCTCCCTACTTTGAGCTTCCCCGACAGAACATTGAAAGCTGCTTTGCTCTCGGTCAGATTCCGACATCAATAAATGAACTGGATGCATTTTTTTCTTTCTCTTCCCCACCCTCCACACAAATGGGCAAACTTATGTATTTATTTAGCAAAACCGTCATCGAAACATTTTTGTACAGCAAAATACATTGGAAAGGATTACGAACCAACCGTAAAAGCAACTCAATGGGCTTAACAATGAAGCTATATTTTGTCGTTCATAAAAAGACCGTCAGCATAAAAAACCCCGAATGACACATGAAATGAAACAAGTCATTTTCTTCTGCTTAATAAAAAAAGCATATGAATAGCATCATTCTCATTATCACTTTTACAATGAGGAACTAAAACTCCGTGAAATATCATCACATCACAAATTTTTTTCCGCTTTTATCATTCCCTCCGTTTTTTTTTGTTTCTCCTCCCATTCCCCCCCTAATTAGCGGGAATGATGATGCAAACCAAAAAAAAAGAAGAAGAACAGCAACTGCAACAACATCAACATCCCAACCCAACAGCAGCCATACATATTTTAATGGATTACTGTACATAGGAGAAAGGCACAAGTGGAGAAGAAGACAAAAAAAGTTAGCCAAACATGAATGAGTTTTTAAGCCTAGCACTAAAAATACAATGGAAAAAAAGGAAAGAAAAAAAAAGATTTTTTTTTGCTCAGCTCATGGTTGTCAAAGACCGCACCTCTCTTTTACTCACTCACGCTTTGGCTTATCATTATTACCAACTTTTGTTTTCTCCCTCTCATTCCAACTCATCCAGCTGGAGTCGAGTGTCTTTTTTTATGCTAGGAAGGAAGGATGGAGGGAAGACAAAAGAGAGGAGAGGTAAACGGAAAAGAGATTAAAATGTAATACTCAAGAGTTCCATCTTTTCCAGATGACAACATCAACAATCCTCCGCCATATATCCATTCAAGGCGGGCTTTTTCTTCCTCCCACCGAAAAAAAAACAGAGAAAGAAAAGTTTTTTTTTCTGTGGAGGGCCTTTCAAGCAGTTCTCACTCTTGATGAGGATCGGAGAATATAATGATGATGATGATGGTGATGACGGCGTGTTATTACTTACTTTTGTCGCAGAAGCTGAGGGGGGGGGGGAATTAATGCCGGGATATAAATACCACAGCTTTTTTTCTTCTGATTATTACTCAATTACTCTTCATGGTTGAATGCTTTATCTTATCATTAGGATAATGATGATGATGATTTGGGATGAAGTGCTAACGGTGAAAAGTGTGAATTTTTTCACAAGTCCTTACAAAAGATTGCTATCAAGGAAGCAGCGAACCTTGTCATCGTCTTATCTCATCTTATCTTATCATTAGCTGTTGTGACAGGATTTGTTGCAAATAATGGTACGTTTTTTTCAAAGTTAAGGGTATAGTCTGTCTTTTTCTTAGTTAACCATTACTTAGTTTACTGAAATAATTAGAGGGTTGTATAAGTAAGTATACAAGTAAGTGTAATGATAATTATCCTCATCTAATGATAATAATGTTGCTGTTGATGAAGCAATAAAAATAATGATGGCACGACTTTACATTTCTCATCATTCTTTTTAAAAAGGTGAAAGCAACAGAACGCCAACTTAACTGAGCTGCTTGACGAGAGTTGAGAGGCGGGGAAAAAACACATAATTTTTAATGGTCAGTCTCCTGTCATTTTTATATTGCCAAGTTACAGTATGTACAAGGGATGTTTATTACTTGATGTAAAAGGGCAAAATGGAGTTTTTTGGCGAAGAAGCGGGAACTACATTAACAAGACTTATTGACAGTTAAAAGGAAAAGCTGTCACAAAGAGAGTGGCCATTTACTAATTTTTTTTAAACGTTTTTTTTTTAAGACTGACTTGGCTGTTAAATGAAACACTGATGTAACACTGTCTTAATCAGAGATACTACTACGAAAATGACCTGAATCATTTCATTTACGTCAGTTTAAGTTCAAATCGACCATTTTTTTTAAACATTTTTATTTGATTTCGAGATAATGATGATAATTGTTTTCTCCAATCATTCAACTCTACAACAGTCCGCTCGCTCAACAACAAGAAAATAAAACTCATTTACTTTCTCCAGCTTTTTATTTTGCCCCAATACTCAATATCTGTATAATTGTGTGGGTCTTTCTTTATCATTTTAATTGTTTTATTGATTGGATTGGCCCGTGGGTCAAGATGGAATGAATTATAATGGCTTTTGTTTTTGCTATCCCATTATTACATGGTCTCCCATTACGTTTTTACGGGGGGGACACTCCAGCTACGCAACAAGTTTTTGCACCACACATTGTCCAACATGAAGCAGGCGTGTCACTAATAACTGCACTAACAAAGCATCAGACCCAGGACAAATATTTATGTGTCCGGAGTTCAATTTGTTCGATTATGTATTTTTCTTCTTCTTCCTACGATTGCTGGTTTTGATACAATCGATTATGCTCAATTTAAAACCGAAAACTTAACCCTATTTTGTACAGCGTACTTAAATTATGTATGTACTGTAATGTTTAGTGGGTGGTCTCATCAGCCCCAAAAACAGCAACGAAGTAGGAAAGGAAAAGTAGCAACCGTCTAATTTCCATTTCTTTTTTTTTCTTCTCTAGCATTCCCCTTCTTCCTTCCTTCCTTTCCATTTTGATGGTGGATAATCATCTTCCTCCTTCAATCCAGCCACAAACAGAGGAGGGAACAAGAATACTACTACTACATATGAGGATAAAAATGAATAAAACGGAAAGGAAAATAATGACACCTCATTTCCCCATATCACATGACAGGGGCGCACAAGGGAATACGAGGGGGTAAAGGATCCAACCAACCCAACATGCTCACTCACTATTACATACATATTCCATTCCCATTTTACTTTCACCATCCCATTATTTACCAAAGTCAATTTCCTTCCGTAGTATCATCACCATCACCATCATCATCATCAACATCATCCTTACCTTCCCTCCACTAGTTACAGATAAATAAGGGGGAAACGGAGGCAAGCAAATGGAGGGCTATCAACACCTTGTCATCCTCATCATCATCATGATAATCATCATAAATGGATATGAAGAGAAACTTCCCGAATTCCCCATGGCGAGTGTCAATCTTGGCTCATTGTTTTGTCATGTGTGGTATCAACGCTAAATACATGTTTTTTTTATGGAAAGAAATTCTTGTTTTTTTTGTGGGTGAGGGGGAAAATGGAAGGGGGGAACAAATCCACCCTCCCACGGTGTCACCACCACCACCGTCAGTTAATGACAGTGCGTTTTTTTCCTTTTAGTCGTCCTCCCTTCATAAAATATACATGCATAAATATATGGCTTCTATTTCCATGGCTAATGGCAAAAAGCATTTTTAGGGTGATATAACATGATACAATACAATGGGACAACAAAGTAAAAATAAAATAATAATGGACTTGGAGAAGCAACCCCATCTCCTCCTGTTCATAATGTCACATGAGAAGTAAGTAGGAAGAGGAAGGAGAGGGACGACAAGCAACATCATTTTTTCTCTCCTCCTTATCCCAAACTCAGTTTTTCTTTTCTTTTAGTGAGAAAATGGTTAGGGAAAGGGAGAAAAAGCCTTGCATTATTTTTCCCTCCCTTCCTCCTTTCTTTCTCTCCTTGACTCTTGTTGACGGCTACACACAGATAATGTAGATGGCTGATGATGATGATGATGAGGATGATGGTGACTAAGCAAGAAAGATTTTTTTTTTGCTTTCCTTCATTCCGTCCTTCCTCCTCCTCAAGTCAAATGATGCTAATTGAATTCCTAGTCACTATTACCATCCCCCCCCAAAAAAGGAACGGAAAAGAGAAGAAAAAAAGTGAAGACGGCCAAGAAGGGAGAATTATATATTGTCTCGCATATTTTATAAGACGT
Organism: Lepidocyrtus violaceus; assembly: GCA_034696905.1. Taxonomy (NCBI): domain Eukaryota; kingdom Metazoa; phylum Arthropoda; class Collembola; order Entomobryomorpha; family Entomobryidae; genus Lepidocyrtus; species Lepidocyrtus violaceus. The sequence goes on from JAQGAI010003017.1 coordinate 7,844, forward strand.
GTACATGACACGTGAAAGAAAAATGGAAACTCAACTCCGAGAATGGGGAGAAAGCCTCCAGAATTATTTAGCGTTTGTTTGAGAACTGGTGATGATGGTGGTGGACGGGAAATGAGAGGAGGAGCAGGATATGCCATGCTATGCCGTCATGCTATTGTAGGGGAAAAAAATTATAGCTCTCATTTCATATTACACAATTTCATATCATATCATAATTTACAATCAGATTTTTTTTTGTTCCTTCAGTGGTTGCTCCGCTCCGCTTGGGTTTTTTTGGCTAAAGGAAAAAAGAATGAATTTTTTTTTGAGGGGAAAGATGGTGATGAGCACTTCCCCTCCTTGTCTTCCTCTCTTTTCTCTCTAGCGTAAATTATTTATTGCAAAAATTTACATATTTTGTCTCCCCGCTTGTTATGGAAGAAACTGGCTTTCTTTAGAGGAGAGCGCTGATGGCAAATGACAATGAAATACGATGGGAGGGCTGGGGAGATGCTACGATTAATTAACGTTCTCTGGGAGGAATCTCATCCGATCCTATTGCGTCCGACCTGACATTGGAAACTGATTTCCATCTATAGTCTAATATATATATATATATTGCAGGTCCATGCTCGGTTACTAATTAGCAGGGCGGATAAGGAGTGAAAATAATAAGGAAAGCTACTCAGATTTCTCTCTCGTTTTTGCCTAGTCAAAATGCAGAACAGACGAGCTTCCAAACCTGCCGCGTCAAATCAAATTTCAGTCCCCGTTTTTATAAAAAAAATACACCGGTTTAAAATTTAATATTATATTGAAACGCGATGAGGAACAATGAAGAAGAAAGCTATATGGCTTGTGAGTGGCTAAAACTGTCAACGAAAAATTATGACAGGAATCGGTTGTAAAAAAATAGGCGAGGGAAAAATGAATATTTTTAACGATGAAAGTGCTCAACTCAGTTTTCCCTTCCACAGTTCCTGTCCTTTACAGAGTTGGAGTAAATTAATAATAAAATATTTTACTCCCAGTTCCATCATCACCTCATCGTCATGACTCAAGGAAACATATTAACTTACGCAAAAGAAAGCCTAACGAAAAACATATTTTATTTTATTTTTGTAAAAAAGGGGTTGCATTTCCTCCTATTCCAAACAAAACTCTGCACACGTGTTAATTTATATCTGTTCTGATCAGAAACTTCAGGGTAAAGATCAAGACTTCCCAGCTTTCCCCACCCAACACGATCATCATTAATGTTCCTCACCATGCTCTCCAAGAGGAACAGGGAACGAGCCCATCTTCACTTTCACTATCCCTATATTAGGATGATGATGACGATGATGATAAGTAAAGTTGACAATAATTTTCCAATATAAAAAAAGCTTTCTTCTCTCTTTCTATTTTTTTTTACTAAGGAAGCCGGAGAAAGCCTTTCATCTTGTATTCCCTTTTTCAAAAGAAAAATGGTTTCGGCGTGGGCTGATGACACGACTCTCTCTCTCTCTCTCTCTTTGTCCTTATTACAGTGGAATAAATAAAGATGGGACATATTTTTATATTACTTTCATCCCTCCAAAAAAATAAGGTCTCCCGGAGTGGCTTGGGGAAGGTAGCATATAGTACTCCATATCATATACATATTATTATACCAAGATGGGAATATAAATATGTTTGGAGATAAACTGGTGATAAGCCACGTACGCACTGACTGACGATAACCATTCCAGACAGGCACAGCACACAACAAAACTCCATCCATCTTTTGTCGGCTCTTCATTGTTGTGTCGTGTGTTTTTTTATATGTATTTCAAAACACGAACATTTTTTCGTCTTCGAACCGAGTGCAATATGTCATCCTCCACTTTTCATTCCCTTCATTCCACTGTGGAGTCATCATCATGATTGTGATCCTGCTCCGCATCATCATCATCATCATCACCAACATCGTTTTTTTGCAGCGTCTTTCAGAACCATGGATCGTATCTTATCATGTCATCATCAAACGATACAAATAATGGGGAGCAAGCAGTTTCCCATTTTTTATGTATATTTTTTTCTTGTAAAGGAAAGGATAAAACTTCCGCTTTTGAGTTTAGCTTTTTTATGCAGTAGAACCCTTCAAAAATATATGTTCTTATCATTATCAAACATCAGTCATATAAAAAAACGTTCCACACATAGTTGTAATCTCTGAGAGAGATTAGAACGTTCTGGGGTTTCCATGGGATCCCATCCAAAAGGATACTGGCTGGTCTTAGCAGAGGGTTTGCTTACGATTAAATATGGAGGTATGTCATGCTGGCCAAAGTGAATAGTAAATTAACCATTTTAAAAAAAGTCACAAAGGGAGAGAGAGAGAGATATGTATGGCTTAAGTATATTATTCATATTAATTTCATTCCCCATGTCGGTGAATGATGATGAGGACGACTATATGAGGGACTTAAGGGATGACGGGGTTAAATGTCGGATTTTTTAAAAACTTGATACATACCAACCTATGTCATTTATATATCGTACGTGCTTTATGGACCCTTCCTAGCTGGCAAGTCAGCCATGTCACGCATCAAGTTACTCATTCAAAAGCCTCTCTGCAATCTAATTTTTGTTTGCATGGAAAATTTTTTTTGACCTGACTTAAGTCAATGTTAAATTCAGGGGACGGAAGCTAAACCCATCTTCTCATATCAGATTACCCCTTCCACTCTATTAAAAAAAAGGCTAGGTCGGTAGCTAGGTAGGTATATATTTAATCCGAATCGTACACATTTTGCAATAAGTGCATAATACAGGCAGTGGAGACATCCGCATATCATCCTCCTGAAATAAAAACAACTGACGTTCCACTCGGCTCACATTTTCCTTCCCTCTTTTCTCTTCCTAAAGGTTATCATCATCAAACTGTAAGTAATGTAATATAATGTAGGTAGAATGATATCATCGCCCATCTCCAATAAAAAAAAACACAAACTGCTACCACATCCCCCGGAACGGGAATTCCTCCCTGTACTACTACTAGGTACTATGTGCCATGAAGGTATTATGCAAATCCAAAAAAGGAGAAAAGTGAAGAAGGATGGAAAAAAAGGAGATGGAAGGATGAGCAAGCAAGGGGGATAGGATATTATGGATGAGGAAGAAAAAAAGCTTTTAAGAGAAGGAGATTGCTTTAGCCTTATTTTTTTTTTCTTGAGAAAAAAAAAACGAAAGTCGAGCAAAGAGGAAAAAAATAGCTAGATCTTCATCTTCTTTATATTCCTCGAAAAAAAAAATACATGATTACGATGATGATGTTGATGATGATGATGTATGAATACAAACAGAGTTGTGCAAGCATCAGAGGTTTTTTTCTTCACCCACAGCCTCAGCAACAGACAAGTGGAGGAGCGGAGAGATATTTTTTTCTCCTTTTGGGTAGTGATGAGATGGAGGATGATGATGATGATGATATACTCAAGTTGAAATAGTGAAAGCACTCCCTCCGTATCATCACCCGCCACCGTCGTTGTCATCATCCCCACCACGGTAGAT
>JAQGAI010003018.1:0-11355 GCA_034696905.1 Lepidocyrtus violaceus
AAAGCCAAAGGTTACAGCATCACCTATCAGAGTGCCTGATCAAAAAAGAGTGAAAACAGAAATTTATGCGTTTTCGATTTTTTTCTTCACCGTCGGAAGTTATTTCCCTATTTGATTTCGAATTTCAATGTGAAGGCAAACGTAATTATTGCAAGAAAAGTACAATGCATAATTTGCAGATGAAACTTATCGATATGAGAAATGATAAGATAGAGGAAAAATAGAAAACTTCCTCCTCATTAATATGCATGCATCCATATCCAATATCTCTGCAAAAAACTACAAAATTATGCCGTTCATTAGGTCAAAATAATTATTCCTTTTTCACTGTTATCAAATCCCAGAATCACCATTTTTTTGTTATTAGTTCATGTTCAATATAATACGTGGCTGGGTTTGTTTGTAACAAAACCAACAACATGAGCTTGATAAGAAAAAAGGGAAATTAATGTCGCAATTTATGTCTTTGTCATCATAGTCGTAATGAGTTCAAAATAATTACAGTTAAAAAAAACATGTGCAGTTGACAGTTATGAATGTCGCAATAGGTGAAGTAGATAGATAATCGGGTAAAAATGTTCTATGCAAATAAATGCAAATATATCTTATGCAAGCAGAGCAATCGACAAAAAAGAAATATCCAAAGGAATGCGGAGATTTTCTAAAAGTTTCTCAATGCAATGCTAGGAAAAGTAACTGACATTTAGACAGCATTTTTTTGCATGAATTTAATAAAAGAAAGAATTATGTTTATTAGAAAAGGCTATAATAATCAGCAGAGGTTTGCATGTAAGCACTATCATCCTGTAAAAGATGCTCAAATGTTGGTGATGGTGGCATTTATAAGCTCATCGTGAGAATGCAATACGGATTAAGCAACACTTTTAAATGAATGCCGATAAATGTTCGTCTAAAAAATGCAAATCAGCTAAAACTAAACAGGAGAAGGGAGGTATCTGTAGTTGTTGTAGTTGTAACACTTCTTTCTGCCTTGTCTTTTGCTAGTAAGGGGAGACATGCGTATTAAATTAAAGGTACAAGAAAGGTAATTTTTCAAAGACATGATTACTCCACTCCCACTCGTTGCTTTGCAATGATAAGATATTTTTACTGCCGATGTGAGGATGATATCCCGCAAAACGGAAGTCGCGTTATAAAAACAATGAAGTAAAAAGTGAAAGTAAAGACATGGTGGCTATGCTACATTTCAATGAAACTAATCGTAAGCTCAATGAAGTATGCAAAAACGTTGATGAGACTGAGGTGACGCTAGAGCTGGCTGAAACTAGGCACGTTAACTAGAGCTCAGGGTTTTTTTTTGCTAAATAGCTGCAGTTCTATGAATTTATTTGATAATGATAACTTTTATTTTTTAAGCAACGATATTTCAAATTACATGTCTTGCCCTATCTTAGCTTGTTTAATAAAAAAAAACCATGCATGGTTCATGCAAAAACTCCTTCACGGTTTTGTATGTGCGTTTTAATTACTTGTTACGATGATCTGAATAATAATTAACAATTATGACAGACTTTTTTATTCGTTATTTATTATGACAGTTTATAAATAGTAGAATGGGTATTATTTTTTTAAATTATTTATTAATTTAGAATTAAACTTATCAAGCTTAGAATCAGGATGAGACAAATTGTATAACGTAAATTAATATAGTTATGTTGCAATTTCTGTTTTTAATTAAAAAGCTTTTGAAATGAATTAAATCACTTTAAAATCAAATGAAATAAAAATTGTATGGTTTTGCAAAGTTCTAGATTTTGTGGGAGGGGCAATGCGGCTGCAACGCTTGATTGATGTTACCTATGCAGGTAGGTGTCCTGAAAAATAGGTAGGTTTACATTTTCAATGGATGGTGGCAGGAAGCTAGGGAAATAAAAAGTGAATAACTGTACACTATTTATTTAACTACATAAATTAGTTACTCATCTACATCATCTTCTTCTTCATCGCGATCGTATCCAATTGACGCATCAACATCATAAGTCAACACACATGTTGTAGAATTTGGATCTGGTTGGGTGTTAGGTGGACACATGCATCTTCCCGGAAGTCTCGGAGAGTACCTGATGCACCGGGCATTACTGACGCAGGAAGGATCCTTCCAACAGAGCCCCCCAACACTCTTTTTGCAACCTTTAGTCTCCTCGTCGTAAACGTCCAGAGCGTTTTTACAGCTGCACACATTATTCACGCAGTATAGCGGGATGGTCTCGTCACAAACGTCCTTCTTGTTTTTGGAGTGGGTGTCGCACGGCGCATTGTACGGGAGATTGCATTTCCCCTTCTTGGTTTCTATGTAGCCCCTGTCACACTCGCATCGCCCCATTTCCTGTTGTCCATCCGATGCCTGGGATTCTCCGTATGGGAGGCATCGGGCGTATGGTATGCATGGCATGACTTTTTGGTCTCCATTTATTCCATCTTCCGAGTCAGGGCCAAGGCTGGAGTTGTTGATTTGTGTATGAGCTTGTTTTTTCTTGTTCTTGAGGTAGTTTCTGATTATCTTTTTGTTCTTACTTTGAATCTGCTTTAACTTGTTTTTGGTGGAGCTGGACCTCGCATCATCGCTGAATAAGGAATCTGATTGGTCTATACCGAGTGTAGTACTTGATGGGGTCAACACTGTGCAAGGTCCTCCAATCAAGGAGACACAGATCCTTTGATCGTAGTCATAAACCTGATAGTCCGGATTTGGACAGCGACATTTCCCATTGATGCAGAGGAGCTGGGCGCCACAGGAACCTCGATGTCTTCCGCAAGCCTTCCCGTATTTGTGGACAACCGGATCGCATTTCAGTTTACCATCAGGTCCAGGAACCTCCTTGAATTTGCATGTGCATGTCCCCAACTTACACTTGAAGTTTTCCACACATTCCCGGTATTGATTGACGCAGGGTTGATCTGCCAGACCGACACAGCGTTCCAGCTCCGGATTGTACGCCGCAGTCATGGAGTCACAGACACAAAGCCCTTCTTTACAAACAAAACCTTGCCTTCCATCACATTGATAGTTCATTTGACATTGTTGCAAGTAGCCCCGCTTCCTTGAGCAGTGGCCCGTTTCATCCAAGTAAAATGCTGACCAACACTCACAGGTCTTATTTTCACAGGAGGCATAGGCCACACAATGGGTCTTCCGGAAGTTTGGAAGGTGAGCTTCCGTCGGATGATGAACGCACTCGTGTCCAGCCAATCCAACACAAAGTCCAAGACTTGGGTCGTAGCTTTGTTGGTTCATGTCAGAGCACAAGCAAGTCCCATTTTGACAGGTGAGGGATTCCTTAGCGTTGCACATAAGGTCAATCGTCGAGTTTTCTCCGGAGTCACACTTATCCCCATATTGAAGACTTGCGGAGGAGGTCTCATTAACTACTATCGATGCTAATAAAAATATCGACGGAAGCAGAAACTGCAAAATTCTTTTTCGTATCATTGCAATAATCGTCTATCCGTTCTACTTGATCGATTTTACTATAAATATGAAGAAGAATAAAATTGACCTTCCAATTAGAAATCCAATGGTAGAAAGACCGAGATCAATTTAATTTGTGCACTTTCAGAGAAAGCAAACTGGCGACTGCGAAGATGATGATGACAACATATAATTGCTGCAACTGAATTGGACTGTACCTTGCATAATGTTCTTTGGTTCTGTCTGACCGTCATTTTTCTCCGTTAGGATTTTCTCATGGAATAAATACCCTCTCCTTTAAAAACTCGTTTCTAGATACCCAGAACCGCATGAGACGTTGCAAAGGTCAGTGTCCGGCTTTATCAGCCCACAGTACCTGCTTTAAATTTATGCTCATGTGTACGTTGTACATTTCCGGTCCGATTAATTCGAAAAAAAAGAACAGAAAAGTCATCGAGTAATATAAACATAGCATGGAATTGGTTAGGCTATGGATGCGATGAATGAAAGAAAAATGTAAAGAGCCTCCATTACTTTTAACAAGAATTCATTTTATTCGTCTGCGTTACTTCTCCCCTTCCAACACAAAGAAAATAACATTATCAACATTCCGAAATGTCACATTTTACATTATTTATGGAGGTTTGGTACATTGGGTGCCTACAGTTTAAAAGCTGTACATTGTTATTAGATAATATTGTATAGCTAGTTAATTTTCATACATCTTCTCAAAATTCTAAATATCTATTAACTATTCAGGATTCAGGAGGGATTCAGTTCTAACCAGACTACACGTAAAATTGCTCCTAAAGCATGATGAAAGGAGAAGATAAATAGGAAGAAACTTATCATATATCTTTGAGCCACAATCATCATAACTTTTTTTTGTCTAGTTTCTTTTTAACACGTGAGACCGTGAGAGTATAGTAGTGGTGGACAGACAGTCGGAGTTTAGCAACAGTAGAGAGAAAGAAATGTCAAGAAAAAGTTAAAAATTTATTGGCCAACAAGAGGAGGAGGGGAATAATGAAATGACTACAGAATTGCAAACGAATATATATTATATACCGTGATGATATGATACCCCCGACAGAAAGACGTAAAGAAAGGTTTCAAAAGAGAAATATTAAAGCTGTTATAACTTACAACATTCTATACTTATGGATGTACATACATGGCTTTACTACAACCAGCCATTAATCATGTTAAAAAAGCCACCAACGATAAATTTCTTGCAAAAAGGCGTAGAAAGTAAAAGCAACTTCTCAGCGTTTTTTCTTGCCTTGGTTGTTTCTTACGCTTCGCCAAGAAGCTCCTTCAGCTTGACACAAAGTATAAAAGTTGATCGTCATCCTCTAATACAGGAAATGTACAAGAGTCACATTATTATGGGATAGTTTAAAACAGACTATGGGAAGTAAGTTGTTTTTCAGCTAGAATAGGTATTAGTCCTTTTTTAAGCACGTCAAGTCAAGAGATTCCTGATATTGATGATGGCTCATGTCTTATCTCATGAAGGAGTGCAAAAGTGCACTGTGAAAACATTCAACAAGTCCGCAGAATTAAAGAAGTACCTACCTACCTAATCTATCTCCGAGTATACACCTTATATTCCACTATGTCTAGGCTAATAATAATACTATATTATTTTTCATCATTATCGCTAAATTGAGCAACCTTAAGACAATGCCTACCTACTTACACTGAATTTTATACATGCTTGTACATAACTGTAATGATAAGTAATTTACGAAAGTTCCCAGCATTTAGGCTCTGCGTTGGAAAAAAATATGTTAAATATTTTGAAAACTTCATGAAGAAGGGAAGCAAGGCATCTTCCTATTATCATTCCTTTCCTGATCATCATCACGAGTATTTCCTATATTTCCAACCAGCACACAAAAATTACTCTAGTAAGTGAGCATATTATATGTGGCTGGTTTCGTTTTTCCTTCTTCTCTTCCGTAAAAAAATGCCACTTTTTTCCTCATACATTATTAGAGCTAATCTAGAACTGTTAAAAAACACTATTCGTCTGCATTTCTCAAAAAAAAAATATAATAAAAATAGTTAGGCAATAGGATATGAATAAATTAATAATTATTATTATTGCAAAAAGCAAAACGGAATAATTACTACAATGATTTGCTTATGTTGTCTACATGAAGTGGGTTTAGTAATGGAAGCTTCATGATTTCTTGATGATGGCGTGCTTTCAGTAATAAGTTACCTACATATTTTGGCATAAAAGTGTCATATCTTTTCTTCCTTCCCTCCACACACAGTAGCATGACAGCATTAGATTCCGACTAACGAGCACCAATTACAGATATGATCTCAAACACTGATGTAAATCGGGATATATTTTTCTAATAAATCCATCGTAGTGCGTGTTGCATATCTTAGAAATAACGACCGAGATTGAACAATTAAAATTGACTCATTGGGTATCTCCATTTTTCATTACTCAAAAATTGGAGTCGATCTATACATGGTGTAGGAAGGGGGTGGAGCAATTACGTCGTAAATCTGCTGCTGTGGAAGGATCTGATTGTCTTCATCGCAATTGCCACGGAAGTTAGGTAGAAAACCGGAGCCGCATCGACATCGACCAGCTTCACAATCTGCATTGGGCACACAGGGAAAAGATGATGAACACTGTGCTCCGACCATCCGGCGACAACTTTTGTCATGAGGGTCGTATACGTCATTGTCATTCTGATAAAATAAAATACAAAAAATAAGAAACGATGATAAACTTTATTTATTGCAAAAATCGATTGTCTTAGAGTGCCCCATACTCTTACCTCACAGTCGCATCGATTATTTTTGCACACGAGGGGCACCGTCTCATCACACCGGGGAGTGAGTGCATCCCCAAATAAATGTGTGTTCTTCTCACAGACTGCCCCAAATGGAAGTTGACACATCCCTGTAAAACCGGAAGTTGAACAATTCAATTGTGTCAATAAAACTTCCTGCTCTTAAAATGTATTTTCTTCTGAAATTTGAGTAATAAGTTCATTAATGATTTTGATTTAGGCTAATTTTATAAGACTTGCCTGAAACTGTTTCCACAAATCCTTTTTCGCATTCACATTGACTCAATGCAGAAAACTCTCTGCGGACACATTCTGCATTGGGGACACAATTTTTGAGCCGAAGAGGCTGCCGATTGTTACTCATGAATAGATGACACAAGCCGCCAACCAAACTAAGGCAGGCATTTGTCCTTCTGTCATACAATTCATACGATGGATTCTTGCACCTGTAAATAAGTGGGGTAATGTTATATGCAAAATGGCAAAGTATAAATAGTAAATGTCAAAGTTCAATACGAAATAAACATAAAAAAATACAACTAGCGAGACGACAAAAATACTTATGCGTTTGCCATATTGCACTTACTGACAAATTCCATTTATGCATGCATAATACGTATCGCTGCACGGGAATTCCTCCGTCGACCCCCCACACTTTTGTCCATAAGAGAGCCCACACGTTTTATCCGAATTTTCCACGTATCTCTCCTTGCAAGAACATTTTGAATCCAGACACTCTGCATTTTTAACACAGTCCCTCGTCCGGAGACAAAAGTCGCCCACTCTCCTTTTACAAATCTGATAATAGTCATCAAACATCCCTGCCTTTTCACATAGACACAGGCCATCAACACAACTTAAATATTTGGAGTCATCACAATGCTTGTTCACCGTACAAGTCTCATTAAAAAATCTCTTTTTGATGCAGTGACCCTTCTCATTGGGAAACGCATGTTTGGCACAAGCACACACCTTTTTATCGGAAGAACAATAAGCGTTCACGACGCACGGATTGAATTCTCCATATTGGAATGGGGGCGGCGTACACCGCTTCCCTTCTTGCACTGCACAACGCTCCCGAACATCATCAAATATCTCGTCGGAGCCGGAGCACTGACAGAAATTATTGACGCACTGTAAATTGGAATTCTTCTCACAAGGATTCGTTATACTGCATCGATCCCCGTAAGTCCCCGGACGGAGCAAGGACTGGCCTTGGGCGAAAGTTAAATTTTCCAGCACTAATATGAAATAGAGGGGGAGGCAGTTATAGAACAGAAAGAAGAAAGTCAGTCTTCTGAAGAAATGGAGTGAACCCATTCTTCCTTTCCTTCCATCGCCTACGGTGCCGCTACCGCCGGCACCTGCCAGGAGCGAAGTTGTCATCCTCGGCTCATTCAAATTCTTTTTAGATTATGATGTCTCGTCACCGAAAGCTTTGTGCCTCCATTTCTGCAACAGTTTCAGGAGTCGGGAATGTTGGGATTCGGAAATCCCATCTATTAAAAACTGGGCACTCGAAGAATTACAACAATCACTTTATAAAAGGACCAACAACGTTTTTTTTTAAATCCTCAGAAGTCAAAGGCACAGCCCTAAGGTTTTTTGTTCCACTCTTGACTTCTGGCGAGATATCAATGACACAACACTCAACTGCATAATAATAATGCTCATCGGGACACCTTCAGTCACTCCTTGTGCGCGCACACACATATCGAAATCGAATAATAATCATTTATTTCTCTCAATCCTTTAATGACCATGGGTAAATCAGGAGCCATCATTTATGAACAATGTAAACAAATCGTTTCTATTTTTATAGATGAAATCGTTGATAGGATTCACTGCATAAAAAATGGTTATTGTAAGCTGAGCAATTTTAATAATGCGTTCATGGCTATGACCGTCGTACAGAAGGAAAAGCGGTAGCGATGAAGCTCTTTAGCCTTAACAAAATGAGCTTGATCGAATGCACTTGAGCTATATGCACCATCTTTACAGAGTCACCCACCCTCGGACTCAAATCACCCTTTCTTTCTTCTTCCCCTTTTTTCTCTTTTTTATCACTTTTATCACTTTGACCCTTTGGAATGAACTGTCAAGTCAGTCAATAACAAGCTTGTTGTGAACATTGAAATGCGGCACGTTCTATGAAAACGGCTTTATAATTACTTGTATACGTATTCATGTGTAGGGATGAAATGGAGAGTTTATTTTTTCCCTTCATGAGTCCAACACTAATAATTAAACTGTCATTGTCATTGTCTCACTCTATTTTACACGTTGAATGGAGTGAGGGTTAACGACAAAGTCGATAAGACACGATTTTTTTTCTCCCTACAATCATGACGATCAAGTGAAGGTGAAACTGAAAAACTGCACATTTTATGTTGTTTTAATAAGAAACAACACAACAAATAGAAACAATAGGGCAGAGCGTTACAAAGGACGGTAAAAAATAACATCTGCAATAATAGAATCTTATTGTAATTACACTATGTTGGTTGTTGAATGCACCTATTATTCTCCTGCTGGGGGTAAGCGAGCGATCAAGTGGCAGTTAGATCAAGATATGAAAGAAAAAGCAAAAGTTTACATGCATTCATTCGAGGAAGAATTGAGAGAGAGGAAAAAAACAGAAGGGAAAAAGGTAACATTTTGATTGATGATAAATATGTGCATTTTAAAACGACACATTATTGCCAGCTTCTACTTCAGAGACAGTTAAGTACGGAAAGGACATCATCAAAGGCAAGGTATAAAAATTAGAATACTTTTGCTCATAATTATATACTCTTGTGGGGGGACGGCACTGATACAGCGATACGCACAATTTATAATATGGGGTAGTAGGTAAGAAGCCAAGCCAGGTGCATTATGATATGGTATGGTAGTATTGCTCTTTTAAAAGGGTATAATTAGTCATCGACGAAGTTTCAAATGAAAACGAGAGTTTTTCATTGAATGAAAGGTGCACATTCATTGAACATAGGTGCAGGGGTAGGAGTGAAGTAAACACAGAACTTACATTAGAATCAGTTCGCGTAAGTTAAAATACTCTGCTATTTCTCTCACTCGATTCAATGAAACGGATGTTTTAAAGTATAGCACATATTTACTGACAGATATAATCATATAATCTGTCTGTAGCACGTTCGGAACAATCAGATTCGGTTGAAACTTTGCAACGCGGTGGTTTCCCTTCTTCGCTCCATTGTTAAGATAAGAAAAGAAGGGAGTAATCATAACTGTGCGTGGGGATATGATATGAAATGCTATTGCGCTGAGACTGAGACTTGCGGTTTGCGAATATTAAAACACCCAGTGCAAAAATTGTGATTTTTTATACGACAGCAAGAAAGGGATATATGCAATTCTGAGGTTCTTTTTCAAAGCGGAAGTTCACACGATCATGCCAAGTCAAAGAAATCAAGCAGTGGAGTCTTCACAGGAAAGTTTCACGTATCATATCATAACAAATCATATCATATCAAATGAGATGCTAATAACTATACTACTTACATATGTAGGTAGGTAATTAGGTATGATATTTTGCATGTTTCAGGGCTAATATGAATATATTACGATTGATCAATCTTGATGGATATGATATGAATATATGTAAAAGCTAAGAAGAATTACAGCAAACTAATTTTAAATATTGCTATAAGCTAAACAAAAAATTGCAATTGATAGTTATGAAGGCATCCATTCATGTTAGTCTGTACAAAATGCAATGTATTTATTGGAATACTCCACGCGTGTCAAAAATACATATTTCAATAATCGTCATTAATTAATTCATAAATGAGCATCCATAATGGAAGGAAAATACGTCTTGCTGTTGCTGCAATTAATTGGCCCGACCGTTGTAGCGAATTGTGCGCTGTTCTACCCGGTTCTGGTTCCCATCCACGCGCTGGTATCGCATTTCAATCTCCCCGAACCAGGGGAAGGTCGGGAAAATCCAGCAAAGTAGAGATATGATGAGGATGACCACTCCGCCCATCAAAGCAATTAGGATAGCATAGCTTAGCATCTCCAGCAAGAGGAATCCCACTCCAGCCAGAATATTGAGAACGGCTAGGACAATTGATAAGACTGCTTTGAATACCAATCCGCCGGCGGCCAGAAACGTGGATACGAATCCAGGCATGAGAATATTAAGCAATCCAGTAACAATGCGAGCCACCAGGTTGCTGCAAACGATGAGTAGAAGGAATCCAGCCACCGTCGTGATTTTCATGAAAGTCAGGAGCCGTTCAGCATGACCAGGTGGTAGGCTGTTTAGATAGTTATTCACAGCCCGAAGAAAATCAATTACGATATCGATCATCTTGGATAGGAGTCCCTGGTAAGGACTCGTCACGGCTGTTGTTTAGTTTGATTACGCAAGCGCGGGGTTTTAAATGGAGCATTAAAAATACTTTCGTCAGGACATGGTCAATTGTCGTCTTCCACTTTCTTTCTCAAGCATTGTAATTTTTTGTTTTCAAGCCATATTTCGCTAAAAAAAACAAAAGTTGCATAGGTTTTCATTCAGCTAAATACGCTTTCAAGTGACCCTAACAACACCACACACACACATCACCTTTTACTCATTTAGAATGCAAGTGCATTTTTTATAGGTATGAAAATAAAAATGCATACATCCGGGGAGTAGCTTGATTTTATTTCACATGCACATGCATTGGAGCGTGTCCTGTCCAAATATATGCCTACTTTATGCTAACTGCATTTCTCCTGACTTTCTCCAATTTTCTCTCGAAAATATATGGTGCTCATATCATCACACGTCCTTTCCCTTTTAATTCCTAACTTCCTACTCCTCCCTTCTACGGTCGCACGCGTAATTTTGTAATTTGAGCCGTGTACATAATTCCTACAAAAATATAGTCCAAGCCAAACTATTCAACCAATATTGTGGACATGCTACCTTATTATCTTGCAGCGTAGCTTTGCAAGATATTAAGAATGTCTGGTCCGCCTGTCTGTCCGTCTGTCCGTCTGTCTGTCCGTCTGTCCGTCTGTCCGTCCGTCTATCTGTCCGCAGGATATCTCGAGAACGGCTGCGAATTTTTAAATTCTGATTTCGACAATAGA
>JAQGAI010003019.1:0-11355 GCA_034696905.1 Lepidocyrtus violaceus
AGTGGTAAATGATCATAAAGTCTCGTAGTAAATTGGCTTTACCACAATCATCATCATTGTCATTTACTGCTGCTGCTGCTACATACTACTGTTTATAGGTAGTAAAGGTAGACTATTCAAATATGCACAGTTTAGCATAAATTTTTATAAATGTTTTTTTGTTACTGATGATCTCCTTGATGGTTCAGAATAAAGGAATGACTCTGGCTGCTCATGTAAAAAAAAATTTAACCAAATGTTAACTAAGGAAAATGATCTCTGGTTGGTGTATATAGTGAATTATTAGTGAGAGTTGTTGATACTGATGAACTTGGCCATTTTATATAGATACTACATACTCCTTCCTATGAAAATGAATCATCATCAGCATCATCATCATCATCATCATACTACTACACAATCATAAAGTTCCTCGTCTTTTTAAAACGCTGAGGAGGAGAGGAGACGTAAGAAGGCAACCAAGTTATAAACTGCTTAAAAGAGAGACATAATTTTTTAAAGCAGGTTTTTGCCCAATTTTTTTAATATCCTGGTCGATGTGGTTATAAATGTGTGCACCAAGTTTTGTGTGACGACTCATCATCATCATCTCTACACTCTACACACATTCGACACGACATACTTAATTTAACGTAAAAGGACACATTTTTTTAAAGTTGCCTTGTCACAATATTAAAAAACGACACGCAACTTTTGATCGAGCTCTCCATTCAAAAAAAAAATAGTTCCACCATATAAAAAAAACTGTAACTGTGTGCAAATAGGATTACCTAAATACCCCTTAATCATATCAAAACTGCAGGATTGAACTGCATTACAAAACGGGCCATTTTCTTTACATGTAATAAAAAAGTTTAATCTTCTCTGCAGTTTACGATTGGATTGGATTCAGTGATATACTTTGGTTATATTATAGTTGGTGGTGGTGGGTGGGTGTTTCTCTAAAGAGGGGAGATCAATTTTTTTTATCGTGTAAGTTAGCTCAGGGGAAAAAAATTGCATCCCATTTTGTTTGCTTGATTGATTTCCTGGAAGTGAACTTCCCAGTGATTTTGGTCTGACGTATAGTATGAATTACTAATGAAGTGAAGTGTACGTGACAAGCGAGTGCAAGCAGAGATAAGGAGATAAAGAGAAGTGATAAGCTTGGATGGATGGCGAGAGTGAGAGAGAGAAAATATTTTGATACATTAAGTTATAAGGAGAAAACAAAGTTTGAATAATATTTCAAAGGAAACAAAATTAAAATTGCAAAATAGCAAAGACAAGAGGATTTAAGTAATTCAGCAGGGATGAAGGTTAGCAGAGACTCAAAAGTGGATTGGGAAACATAACCTTCTTTGTACATATTATTTTTTTAAACGTCATTTTGCGAACAATGATCATGATCAGGCTGATTGTGCAAGGATAACTGGCCTTGGGGACGAAATAAAAGTGCTTAATGTGAAGGAAAAAATTTCCATCGCAACTAGCGTTGGTTTAGTTTTTTTTATTACAGTTTGTTTGCATGAAGTTGTGCAATAGGAGAAAAAAAATTCGATGTTTATCTTTAGTTCGTAGAGTAGTCTTCAAAAAAGTAGGGAAAATCGAGAGCGAGAACTTTTTTCAAAAACACAATCCAAATTCAAGTCAAATTAAATATTAAAGAAGGAAAGGGACAAGATTAGAAAATAAGGGAAAGGGGCAGAGTTTTTGCTGAAGGAAAGTATTGCAAGATGATGTCCAGGAATGGAGCCTTAGCGGGGGGAGCAAGTGGGCGACTTGGGCATATGCCTACCAGCATCAAACCCAGCATCAAGAAGAAGCCAGCCCCTCCAAGACCTCCACAACCAAATATAAATCGGTTGCAGGTAGGTGGAAGTAAAAAAACTACTTATTTTTTAAAGAAGATTTGTCTGCTGCTACTCTATAATATTAGAGTTAAAAGGGGAGGATTAATTATTATAAATTTAATTGTGTATTAACTTTTATTTTGCAGACCTCCATGAGTTTCAACACTGCTCAGGATCTTAAATCCCAAAATCTTCAGAATTCTAAGCCAAGGAGTGGAAATGATTTAATTGACTTTAAAACTCCGCCATCTTCCCCATCGGCTGGGAGGAGAAACACGGTTTCTCATATAAGTACGGCGGTTAGGGTAAGTATATTTCTCTCTAATTAGTTTGGTCATAAGCTATATAGCGTACTTAACTGAATACTAATTAATTTCGTGATTTATTTTTTATTTGTTAAATTACAGGATCCTAATGAATGGAGCTACAGGGTCGGGGCCTCGATATTTTACATAAAGTCCCCGCTCAAAAATTCCGCATCCGAGACCCCCGTCCAAAACCCGTTCAGTCCACCCCGACCCACCGCACAGTCAATTGGAACAAACGCACAGAAGCCGATGGGGGCAGGAAGTTTGCAATCGAATGTGAATGCCCAGTGGAGCTCCGGAACAACTACAGCAACTTACACTACCGCAACGACCTGGGACACACCGCCCGTCGCAAGCGGCAGTAACAATGGGTTTGGATCCCGGCTGGGCGCCGGAAGCATCCATTCCCAGTTTCAAACAAGCTCTAGTCTGGAGAATAACAATACGATTAAGTCAAACTACCAAGCAGCGGCAGCGTCCCCCTGGCTTCCGGCCGGAGCAAGCTCAAGCAGCAACGCCAGTAGCGACCGCACCTCCAATTCATTCAGCGATTTTGGAGGAGCTACTTCCCAACCCCGATATAGTAATCTCCCAGTCACAGGGAAAAAGGAGCTTACCTCAACTCTGAGCAGTGGGAGTGCTACTGGAGGGGCGCGACCCACGATCATCCGTCCAGCCAACAAAATAGTTTCACAAGCATCCCAGGATAACGGGGCTGCTTCATCTGCACACGCCGCCGTTATAAACTCCTTGAAAAATGTGAGCAAGTCAGAATATGGAAAGGGGGATGCTGATGTCACAGCAGCGCCAATGCAACGGAATTACTACGACGTCCCTCCAGATGAAGAGGAGGAGGATGGGGATGATGAACTTAATGATTCCAGCTTTGTGTCCCCCCCAATGCCGTCCGAGCCGCCACCACCTCCGCCACCCGATGTACTTGCCGTGGATGAGTGGGTCAGCTCCACCACCAGTGTCACGGACTACCCAGACACATACTCTGATGCTGGACAGGTGGGTTAACGTTATGTTAAGTTATTTAAACAGTCAGTGTTAATTATAAAGTCCGTTTTCCACATAATCTAATTCCGTTACGAATTATTAATCTGTTTCCCAGACGATGGCGTACGCAATCGCGTTGTACGATTTTACTCCGGAGACTGAGGGAGACTTACAGCTACAGGTTAGGAATACATAATTTATGTTCCCAGCAAGTAGTCTAGTAGTGGCTTTGTAAAAGAGGAATATATAAACAAGTAATTTGGATGTTTACTGTGCAGGCTGGTGATTTGGTATATTTGCTGAGAAAAATTGACGATGCTTGGTATCACGGCTCCTGCGGGGGGATGGAAGGGCTCTTCCCCTCCAACTTTGTCAACGTGATGGTTCCACTTCCAGAGTATTCCACTGAAGATCAATCCCAACAGGGTGGGGAGGAAGGGATAGAGGTGGATGTTTTGTATGATTTTGCTGCAGAAACGGAAGGGGATTTAAACCTTCAGGTTAGTACACCAATTCAATACCCATCTCTCTCAAATCATTTACCACAAATTTTGCTCGCTAGCTTGACTAAACTTAATTTTGTTTGAATCTGTTCTGTTCATTTAGGCTAGCGATAAAGTCAAAGTCCTAGGTCGAATAAATGAAGACTGGTTATATGGGGAGAAGGATGGGACCAAGGGTCAGTTCCCTGCTGCCTTCGTGCAACCAATCTCACAAGAGTTGCCATTCCTAAAAGTATAATAATCATGAACGTGGTCCAATCCAAGAAACAATCGCAGATTTAAAATGCATATATAAGGAACCGTATTTATACTACAGTTAACTCAATTAAACACACTTTCGATGTATAAAAAGAAATCAAGCTAAAAAAAAATTCCCCTTTTTTCTACTTTGCTGTAAACCTATCTTGTTGCAAACACAATTTCGCAAACGTATTTTATAGAAAAATAAACCGTAATTTCTTTTTAAAGGAAGTGAAATCGACACATAATCCAAGACATATACCTAATATTTTAATTTCATTTCATTTACTATATTCTACTAATTACTCACAGCTTGCCTTGTGGTACAGTATAGGATATTATTATTGTATTAATCATTATTATATTTGACGGGGATTATCATCATTTTATTTTATATACTTTGAAAATAGCTCGCTGAACAATTTTACTGAGCAGTTGCATCATCCCGAACCTTGGCATAATGCATATTAAAGTGGATTGCTCATTTCATCAAACCAGTCAAAGTTCACTTGCATTTAACAGTATCACAGTGTCCCGGAACTGAGCATTAAACCATGTTGATTAAGATAAATGGATGAATGTTGTAAAATTTTCTAGGATAACGCACCATCATCTCATTATAACGAAATCAGTAAATTGGGGTTTGTATATAGTTGGAGGAAACATTTAAAAAGAATTCCTTTAACTAAGGTTGGTTGCTAAGTACGTACTACGTTGTTTATTTTAACTGGAGACGGAATGTAAATGTAACTGGCTATCATTTATGATGGATGATCCTAAATGATGTTGCTAATGGAGAAGAATGGCTGTCGCCCCATATGCCTAACCTAGTGCAGTAGTCCATTTGAAAAAAAAATTCAAGTTCAAATAAAAAAATATGGACAATGACAATAGGGACATGGCATGATTGCATTTGTTTGTTCTTCACGTACAATACATAATATTATATTTTTTTACAAATAAATAGTGTCATATTATAATACCAGCTCAGCCTTGCTCCCAGCAGAAGCAACTCGTTGAAGTTATGTAATACATCAGGCAATAATACGAACGAGTTCCCACGGGTTCCTTTGGTAGTTTTTTTTAAACTGATTTTTAAACAAAGCAAATAATCCATGCAAGCATGGAAAAGTCCAAATGGCTTTTTTCAAAGACAGGCATAATGTCGACTAAAACTTGTGTATTTTCCGTCTCCACACAGAAAGAGACTGTCCCCTGTAGATTCATCCCATTCAACTGTTTACAGATGATTTTGTACCTTTGAAATTTGAACAACAAATGATTCCTGGAATTCCTTAACAACGTTATGAATTATTTATTTACATGTAGCAAATCTAACTCTTTGACAAACGAAGCAGAGGATTCATCAGTTCTCGGTAGGAAAGGAACATACTTACACACAATTATATATATTTCACTTCATGAATGAATGTCGTGAAGTATAAAAAGTCTCATGACTTTGATGACCCTATCCATCATCCATTCATTTAGGAATTGACTACAGACTTCAACTGCGACGTAATCAACAGAAAAGTAAACTTGTGGAGATGTCCAACTTCTACAAGCAGTTAGGCTGGTTGTATCCAATTCACGAGGATTCATGATTCCATTCCACTGGACAAGTAATCATAATACAATGCTTATTAACTGTTTCTCTTTTCACAGCGCAGCAGCGTGGACTTGACTTGCAATCACTGTTAATACATCGTCAATAATATTATGAAACCATCGTCAAATACATTTTAATTAAATCAGGAGGAGGAGGAACAGAACCGAGCAGAAGGAGTTTTTGTTATTCGTTGACACAGCTCATTCGTAGTAGAGGTTCCATTTAAAAAAAAACGTAATGTCTATTTATGTACAGAGTCTTCTTATTACGATGTAGGACGATGGGGATGGAAAGTTCACGAGAATCATAATTACTTACTGGCCATTCTATAACCACACTAACTCCTAATACTTGATGCGTTGGATGTCAATAAAAAAACAGAAATTTCCTGCACTATCCATTCCTGTAAACTTGTCCTCATGGCATACATTTAAATCCTTATTATTTAATGTATTGGATTAGTTAGGCTCCCCACCATAATACTTAACTGAAACGAGGGGAGCGCATGCATAAAAGTTGCAACGGGAACAACTAGAAAGCATTAAGTTAACGGATTTAACGAGATTTTTTTTGGAGTTGGCGAAGGCAATTGAAATAATAGGTCAAATGAGAGTTTGTGGCTTTGTTGGGGAGACATTTTAAAAGAAAGTCTCACACTCCAGTGCCAAGTCCAAGGATGAAAGATAACCAGCTATATCGTAGCTTATTATTAGTTTCCATAAGCATCTCATTATTTTGTAGCCTTCCGTGTGTCACGTGCCAGCAGCTAATATGTGAGAATAGGAATCCAGAAGGTCACACTCCGCGGAAGACTGAGGGGGATGGGGGCTTCCGGATTATTGTCGTTGGGAACTATTCCAATCGGGGGCATTACGCTCCAAACGATGTGTATACAGGTGAGCAACAAGTCCCATTTCTAAAGTAAGCAGTTTCGCATTAGAGTAAATGGAGAAAGTAATCGTTAAGTTGTGGATGTAGATGTCGCAGATGTAGTTAGCCAAGTCTTGTTAAACTGGTTACAGTAACGATCCAGGGCGTGAAGACCAGGTACAGTACCCAGAAGTTCACGGAGTTTCTTCTGGTGGCGGAGTCCGAAAAGCAGCAAATGATGGGGCAAACTGGTCTCATGACAACTGGCGTTTTCCACATTGTCGATGACTCCCATTCCAGATTTAGCGATATGTGCCCGGACGGGGTGACCAATGTCAATATGCATCCCAAAACGGAAATCTCTGTTTTGTGGACGGCGCCATCCACTTTGGTGGCCAGCTGTATTACATTTAAGTAAGTTGTAGAAGCTACCCTTTTAAATGCTAGTTATCGTTATGTCGATTAGTGAAGTTATAATTTTTCGGTATTTAACAGAGCTACCGTTGTTGAGCGTCCTCACGTCTGGTACAAAGATGACAGACAACTGACTAAAGTGCTGTGTCCGGAGATGCCAAGAAGGATGCGGGTTCCGAGACCTTCCCCAAATCGCAACCAGGATGGAAGTGAAAGCGGGAACCCGGAGAAGAAAAGTCGAAGGAATATGTTCAAGAATGTGACGGCCCAAGCGTATAAAATCTCTGATATAATGGCACTCAAGCAAAACATGAATCAAAATGGGGGCTTCAAAAGGGAGCAATTGCATCAGCCGGTATCGGCCAGGCCCATTTTGGAGCATCAGCCCCAAGCTCCCACCGAGCCGCCTATGGCGCGTCCTTCCCCAGTCATTACTTTACAGCCGAGTGAAAAGTGTTGTGCATGTGACGAGGCAAAATACGAGGTAAAGGCTATTCCTTAAAGACGTAAAAAGGTGCTTAAATTGTTCAAGACAAAGATGTGAAATGTGAAGGTAACCTTTCAAAAATACAGGTCCGATTTGAAGGGATCTGGTCGAAGGAAACGCATCCCAAAGACTTTCCAGAAAATGAATGGCTGTTACACTTCAGCGATATCATTGGCGCATCCCACTCCTCCAACTACTCTGTTTGGAAGCCCGGCGAAGTGGCATCTGAGGGTATTAGGCAGGTGGCTGAATGGGGGGCTACTCGACATTTGGAAACGGAGCTGAAATCTAAGGTGCATACCATTCAAGAGTAACGTCTACTTTTTTGTCATTCGAAGTTTAATCCAAGTTTACTCCATAATTATATTACTCCCATTTTGAAGAGTCGATTCATCAACACGATCATCAAGGCAAAGGGCCTCTGGCACCCTGATGAGCGGGGAACGACATCGGCAGCGTTCAGAGTGGATAAGGAGCATCATCTCATGTCACTGGTTTCTATGATAGGCCCATCTCCCGACTGGATTGTTGGGATCATCTCCTATAATCTTTGTTTAGCTAATTGTACCTGGTTGGAGGAAGCGGACTTTGATCTTTATCCGTATGACGCGGGGACGGACAGCGGCGTCACATACATGGTATATTTTTGACCTATTCCAACAAAATTATATTTAAGAATTGAGTCACCTAAACAAACAGCAATTTTTTTCTTGAAGTCCCCGAACACGCCAACGGAGCCACGTCAAAATATCCGACCCTTGACAAGTAAAGACCCGGATGATCCTCGATCACCATTCTTTGGTATGGATCCCTTGAAACCGTTCGCCAAGGCCCATATCCGACGACAGCGGATTTATGCAAAGGGATGCAACGATACCAGTAGAAGCTCTTCTGATGATGCACACGAAATATATCTAATAGAAAATTCTGAAGATATCAGCAGGCGTAAGTCATTCAAAGATGATGATGTGAAAAATATTCTCATTATGATGATAAATGATGATTCAATGGTTTATTTTATTTATATAATTGTATTTTTAAAACCGATTTTTTTTCAGCGGAATGTGCCGTTAGCGAGTGGACAGCTTGGAGTGACTGCTCTGTCAAATGTGGGAAAGGACTACGAATGAGGAAGCGCTCATACCTGATCCCCATGAAGGCGGACATGTTCAGGTGTGATCGGCAACTTGTGGAGAAGGAAATGTGTCTTGGGGATGAGCCATCCTGTGCAATTGAGTAATTTAAATAACTCAATTAAATCAATATTGGCATTTGTGCTTTAAGTGTAATTTTTATAAAAGACATTCCTAATTAAGAGAGTCTTCACGTTTTTTTTGTCAAATAGGAACACCAGCATTTTTGAAGAATTCGATAGTATCTGCGCAGTAACTTCCTGGTCGGACTGGACTCCTTGCTCGGTAACATGCGGGAAGGGGAGCAGAAGTAGGTTCCGGCGCTATAAAAACCACATGGGGAGGAAAAAGTGCAATGTGGATATGACCCAAATGGAAATGTGCGTGATAAGTATGGAATGCAGGGCGAATGAGACTTCAGCTGACGTATGAACCAAACATAAAACATCATATAAATCTCTCATGCTGATACTGACTAGTTAACATTTTCCTTTTCCTCAAACTTGGTTTTCAAGGATGATGAGCATTGCCCCATGATGCCCTGGTCCCAATGGACGCCCTGCAGTGTAACCTGTGGGATTGGCATAAGGGAACGGACCCGCTTTCCCCTTTTGACGGATGAGAACGAAATCCGGGAAAAGTGCGCCTCGATGACTACAACTCAAAGAGCCACCTGTACAGGGGAGTTTGGCATCTCCTGCCAAATAAAAAGGGAAGAGGCAAAGGAAATCTGCTCCCTCCCTCCGGACATCGGCTCCTGCAGGAATGACCAAACCAAGTTTCACTTCAGCGTTGAGAAGTCCATGTGCGTCCCATTCGAGTGGAGCGGATGCAAAGGGAACAGGAATCGATTTGACTCTGAAAGCGAGTGCAATGAAGTGTGCGGGTTTTTGCAAACTCTTTGGGCCTCCCCTGTGGAAGCAACTACTACCCCGACCAGCACAACTCATCCTGACTTATCCACTTCCCAGTCGGAAGTATCCCTTCCGCCACTGACAACTGTGGCAATGACAAAGCCAACTCCGGAGCCCGTTACAACGCCAACCACTCCCGGCGCCGCCACTATCACCACCAACGCAATTGCAACTTTTACCTCTGAACCATCCATAAAGCCCATTTCATCCGATACGCAAGCAGTGTCCTTGGACTTATCGGATGTAGACGCGGATGATGATACCGAGGACGGGAAAGCTGCCGAAACTCAACCAAAATCCATCCACAACGACGACATAAAAAAGGAAGTGGACTCATCTCCGAGGATTGACTGCGTCGTCTCCAGATGGTCATCTTGGTCTCACTGCTCGGTGACGTGTGGGCTCGGACTCAAAACCAGATTCAGGTCTGTTCTCATCCAGCCCCAAAATGGGGGGAAGCTTTGTCCTCGGCTCCAGAAACGGAAGACATGTAGGTTGGATCCGTGCTGACATGTTTGATTTCCCCCCTATTGTATTTTCCCGATAATGTTGTCATTCTAATTTTATCCTCGTAAGAATTATCATCACAAATATAATAATATGTAAAAAAAAAAGTAAAAAAAAAAAGATTTTGTTCATCGTTACTAATTTCTATTTTCAATTTGACTGTGACAATGTAGCGGTACAATAAATATATGTACATATACCCATGTACGTTCGTGATTGTGTACAAGGTTAAAAAAAGAAATAAAATATTATTCTGTTATTTTTTCTTGCTGAAACATTTCACCTTTTTTTTGAGTTTCTTTAGACCGGCAGAAATCGTCATTTTGGTTTGCCAAGATGTTGTAAAGGGCAATGAATGTGGTCTGAGTTCAAATCATGAATCATCATCATGGGTAAAGCTGAACCTTTTTTGCTTGTAGAATTTTTCAAAAGTTTTTTTAAGGCATATTATTAAAATGTTTTACAATTACATAATATTTCATATTGAAAGAGATTCTTGTAGATACACGCTTTCCTCAACGGCTTATTGAACAATGTCTATATGTATAGTAGGGTAGGTAGGTAGGTACGTAAGTAAATTTGAAATGGTATAATATTATGCGATCGCTTTTTTATTCCTTTTTTGAAGTTATAAGTGCTTCAATAAATCAAGTAAATATAATGTAGACAATATTATTATTATTATTATTATTACATAATAATAGTATATATATTATTCACACAGGTGTGTATATATTGTATACATTTCATAACTAGTCGTACAAATATTGGGCAAAATAGTATTGATTTTTTTTGTTATCTACCTCTCTAAACATGTTTGTATAGTTTTGTTGTAAATATATATATATATTATAGATTGTATTAACATGGAAAAAACTAACTGTATACGGATTATTTATTCCCCAAATGGTTTCTGTTTTTTAAAAAGAATTTTACAGGTATACATGTGTGGTAAGTAGTAAATGTGTACATATTACAATACTAATAATAATTATTATTACACGCTATAATAAGATAAGATGGTACGATAAGTTCTACTAATGACGATGACGACGTGTTTCCTTTTTCTCCTTCCCAATTTTCTTCTACACACTTTACACGAATATTACAATCGGATGAAAGGTATTAAATATTACCTATTTATTTTCTAAACAAAATAAATAAATAAATAACGGCACTGGTTTAAAATGACAAAAAATGGACAAGGATAACAAAAAATAGTTTAAAAAAATACTAAAACAGTCAAATAAATCTTTGGATTTCTTCAACTACAAAATTACTTTCTTTTCAATAATCCTATTTAACCCTATTCCGCAAGAAAGTAAAAAGTGTCATCGTCACGACCATTCCCCCCAATCTAACTCCCTTTTTGAATGACTTTTATTAGCATAAGGCAGCATAAAATGCATACAAAGACTAGTGGATCTCTATAGGATAAACACTAAAATGAAAGTTTGTATCTTAAAAGTAGGTGATTATAACATTAAGCTGTAACGGAGTCAGACATAACCTGGCTAATTATTGTTGTAGGTTGGT
>JAQGAI010003020.1:0-11351 GCA_034696905.1 Lepidocyrtus violaceus
CATGCGAAAAGAGACTTCTCTTTCTCTCTTTTTGTGAGACTGAACAAAGTTAAAGAAGAAGGGGTGTGGTCTGGAGAGGAAGGCCAGCCAATCCCAGCGTTTCTTCAAGCTACTCACTTTGTTTCAGCGGTAAAGACCACTCCACTTTTTACGTTGCTGTTTACGGCCATAAACAAGTCTGCCTCTTTGTCCCTATCCGTTGCTGCTGCTGCTGCATTGCTATTGCATTGCTGTTACACCTGTTTTGCTTCATTTCAGTTTGATCGAGTGAGAAAGCGGAGCAGAGATGATGAGGAGAGGACGGACCTTTTTCATAGCCCATATCATATCCCTGCTCATGACAAGCACTAGACATTTGGACGGGGAGAAGAAGTAAACAAGATCAGACAGGAGGACTTTTCCATGCAAATGAAAATTTGGCCGTTGAATGATTTGGTTCCTTTGCTGATTGTCCGGTATGGTGTTTGGTTGAATTGGATTGGATGGATAGGTTCTCGTCGGTCTTTTCGGTTTTCGTTTTAGTTTTGTGACTTAATTTGTGATTAAATTATTTTTTGTCTTGGATCTGTCAGTTGTTACTTTTAAGTTAAGCAGTTGAATCGAAAGTGCATGTATTTGGATTCAGGTTTTACTTGCAAAAAGTTGGAGTTGGATAGTTTGTATTTAACGACAGAAGACGGTTTTCTGGAAGTTTTTTTTTTAACATTTGATTTGAAGACATTACTTCTGTGGCTGTTTGTTTGACAAGGCAAGGCAAGTGTGTTTAATTAAATTTAGTTTTGCGTGTAACTGTGAAGTCCAGTTTGGACTTTTGGATGAACAGTGAGGACATCATTATGAATTAACTGTAAGGTTGAAGGTAAGTTAACATTGTTATAGTTAAAAGAATTGTTGATCTGTGATCTGTTATTAGTTTTTTTTTGTAAATTACTAAGTACTGACTGATGACAGTTTGGTATTTGGTTAAAGTTAATTGATAATTACAATTGTTTTGTTTCTTGCTTTTTTTGTCATTTGTAGATTTAAGGAGACAGCTGTAGTTGGAGATTGTAACTTCGTAACGAAGTAAAGTGCCAATTTAATTTTGAAAACTTAAGATGGCTTGTTCTAGGACAACCGGTTCGCGTTCGGGATCGGATAGCAACTCCCAGCTGATTTCAGATCCCTCTCAACGCCCATCCTATTTTGACTTTTCAAGCACTGCAGGGCTTCACCCTCCGGAGCATACTTTTGATGAAGCAGTTATCAGAAAATTGGATGCTGAGCTGTTTGATGAAACATGCAGCTCTGAAGGGGGTGCGAATGCGACAGCGGATGATGAAAAGTTGAAGACATTCCTGAGAATTCGACCTGTTTCTGCAGATGTCCGTGGGGCTGGCGGCTCGGTAAGGAAGCTCCACAAATATTATTTTGTTTTTGTTTCTCTGTGTTGAATGTAAAAAGAAAAAAAATGATGGTTAATTAAAAAAAAAGGTGGCTCATTTTTTATTTATTTTTTAATTCTTTCAGTCTATTGAAGTAAAGGATAACCAAACGGTTATCGCATATGCAAACCGCAAGCATTTCCTTACAGGAACTGGCAGGAAGCAGTTCGAATTTAAGTTCACCAAAGTATTGGGACCCTCCTGCGGACAATCTACTGTGTACGAAGAGTGTGTGAACCCAGTCATAGAAAAGTTTCTGAAGCATGAGAACTGTCTCATTTTCAGCTATGGTGCCACAAACTCTGGAAAAACCTATACAATGCAAGGTAACCTAGAAAACATTGATTTAATGTTTGCAGCTGTGTATTTTGTACATTGTTGTGTTTTAATTGTACTCATTCAATAAGTCGATTTAAAAAAAACTTAATTGAGGTTACTACTATGTTATCCAACAGGTTACGGAACCGAGTATGGAATCATTCCCCGGACTCTTGATGCGATATTCGGTCGAATAAATGAAAGACAGTACAGGGCTGGCAACATTCGGCCTCATCTCTACCAATCCTTTCATCATCTAACTCCACAGGAAGTGGAGGCTCTCGTGGAAAAGCGGAAGAAGATTATCTCAGATGCGAATATCGTAAGTTTTAATTTAATAAGGAATCTTTTAACATTCGCTTCATTTGTGCGTGTGATCTCAATTTAGAAGCAAGAACTGATGAATTCATACCGCCTGACTACATCAGGATTCTCGGACAGATCTGGACCATCGGTGAACTTCATAGGAGGTAAAACGTTTGGAGGATTCAAATCGGAATGAATGACAGCGAATTGGTAAAATGGAGTAAAGGGATTAAACTAATTCTGCTTTATGTTTTTAGCGGATCATGCGTATGACAACAGCCAAGCGTACACAAATTCAACAATGTATAGTCTTTGGGTGTCATATGCCGAGCTTTATAACGAACGAGTGTATGATTTACTTGATAATGTGTCCATTGGCAAAAACAAACGTCGTAAAGAATTGAAGCTGATGCAAGATCGTAATGGATGTGTTTATGTTAAAGGTAAAATCTAAAGTTGACAAGTTATCACTTAGTTAGTAAATTGTCTTTGTTAGTTCAAAGTTATTTTCTCTTATTCTAATGATTCAATAATATCTTTATTGCAGACTTGACTGAACTACCGGTAACATCAGATGAAGAAGCATACAAATTGTTTCTTGCCGGTAGGAAGAACTTGCAGTTTGCTGCCACTCAAATGAACCAGAATTCTAGTCGTTCCCATTCATTTTTCACAATTCGGGTTGTGAGTATTGGCATCGAGGGCAATGTACCATACCCAAAGACAGTGCACCGGTAAGTTTTTATGTTAGACCGGAAGGTCCTAATAATAATTAAACTCTACAACTATTCACGGTTGTATCGAGTCAATCATCAATCAATTTTCAATGTCTTGTTTAGAATCACATTCTGCGATTTGGCTGGAATGGAGCGTGCTAATCAGACTGAAAATAGGGGCTCAAGATTACAAGAATCTGGAAATATCAACAATTCACTGACTGTTCTTTTGAAAGTTATACGAGTTTTACGGTATTAAACTTATACTATTGCTTATTTGAAGTTATCTGTTTGATTGGTGTTTGTTTTGGAACTTTTATTTACTTGAGATTTGCCCTTTTGATTTTAGAGAAAAGCAGCTTAATAACAACGGAGGGATGTTGGAGACGATTCCGTTTCGAGAAAGCAAACTCACGCACATTTTTAAGAGTTTCTTTACGTCTTCCACTCACATTTGTATGCTGGTCAATGTGAATCCAGATCCACTGGTAGCGGATTCGACGGTTCAAGTGCTACAAAATTCTGCCGTGGCTAGCAATGTAAATTGAAATTTTTAAAATTGAAACTGAAAAGTATTCTGGTCTAGCTTGAAGTTCTTCAAATGACTAATTGGTATGTTTGATTCGATAGGTGATTGTATTTCGACCTTTGGATCTCAATCAGCAAAATAAAGCGCTTGCAGCAAGTAATGAGGCCTTGGCACCCAAGCCACCCGTGCCACCTAAAAGAGAAACTGCAACTACCGAGTCATGTACCTCACACGACGAAGAGAGTGATAGTGATAGCGAGGCAGGATACGGTGCGGAAACCGTTGTCGCTCCAAAAACATTATTTCAAAAGCTAAAGATCTTGGAAGCAGAGAATGTCAAACTCAGATTATTGCTGCGAAAGTGTGAAGAGGAGAAAAATATGATCCGTGAAGAGGCAGTGAAGGCCATCGCTGAAGAGAGACACCAATGGAGGTATATTTGAAATAAATGATCTTTAATAAAGGGTAATTAATGTTTACCATAATGAGAACTGATGAGTTAACTGATGGTCAATATGCTTAAAAAATTTAGAAACCGGTTGCAAGAAACAAGAAACATAGAGGAGAACATGTACCATCGTCGAGTTTCTCTAATGAAGCATCAACTCTCTCCTGCAACTAGATGTGGAAGGTGTAGCCCACCCACCTTGGATATGGACGATATCGACGAGACATTTGAAGAAGAAACAGAGGAGGAGGAAGGATCAGAAGACGAAGCTGGCAAGGGAGAAAGTGACAAAGAAAACTAAATACTTCCGTGCTCTTTCAAATAAAGCATTTGTAATTGTCAATTCACGTGTGTTGAA
Organism: Lepidocyrtus violaceus; assembly: GCA_034696905.1. Lineage (NCBI taxonomy): Eukaryota > Metazoa > Arthropoda > Collembola > Entomobryomorpha > Entomobryidae > Lepidocyrtus > Lepidocyrtus violaceus. The sequence continues at coordinate 4,100 of JAQGAI010003020.1, forward strand.
TTGAGTTTTGAAATTCCAAGTAACTCAACTGCCTTAAACTTAAATTCCAAAGTGATTTTACAAAATGGGATATGTTAAATTAATCACAATATATCTCGTATCCACTCAATGTTCAAACGAAAGGGAAGAAAATACGCTTAAAAGAAAGAAAAGTCTCGCCGTTTTTTCTAGTAAGTACATAAACTAATTATTACTGAAGTCAGAATGTGTCATAATCAAGTGCTTTTTATAGTTAGCTAGTGTGAAATAAGTACCAAAAAAGATTATATTCTTCTACGTTCTGTGTTTGATACTTGTTTGAAGGTTTACTCAAAAAGTGTAGATTTCTGTGGTAAGTGACGGTTTAGCAAGCCAGTTGTGCTGGCTGTGCAAATTTTGATGTAACGTCCTCTCAAGTTTTTATGTCTCCTGTACGAATAGTTGATTGTAGGTAATAATAACAATAATGAACAACATTTTATGTGGTAATTTTAGTGTAAAGTGTGGTTCCATGCCATATATAATGTGGTCCTTTAATAAAGAATGCAATGACGAAGCATAAAGATAACAAAACATTGGAAATGAAACAAACAATTCCCTTTTTTAATATAACATGATTATGTGGGCAGATAAAAAGTTTTTTTTCATGTTAAAGGATTTATTCTGACGTAAACTTTAGTAGCTTCCAGTTAATTAACAATCTGGCAACCCATAAATTATGCTGGATGTCGCTGGAACTAAAGGGGAAAAAGTCGTTTACGGAGTTGGCTCGCGCTGCTACTCACTTACTTACTACACCTTTTTTTTCTAATCAAGAATGAAATATACAATGATGACAATTCCTTGAATAATTATTTAGCCAGATTTTACTCACCCCAAGGTGACCACTTAATTGCTTTGACTAATCATCACACACCGGACCATTACCATATCTGCTGGTGTGCTGGTCTACCTAGCTACATATTTTTTATTTGGTGTGATGTTATGCGATCGCGATGATGATGGTGCGTTATTTTCTAGTCTGATGAAAATGACTCAAGCGTGTAGATTATAATTTCTTTCCAGTGATACAAGTTAAGATCATGCTTTTTTCATTACTTCCATTACATTATATTTCACACACACGTATAAGTAACATCTATTTTTTTGTGGTTTTGTAAAACATTAAGGAAAAACGCCGTCTTTGTCACATTTGCTGGTTCTTTATGATCCCCTCTCTCGCAAAACTCCATGACAAGCTGACGATGAGGGGAAATCATATATGGAATGGAGGTCCAAATAGAGCAAAGGAAGAAGATTAGAAATAGGCTGTACAAGAGTCAATCCCTCCTTTCATTTTTATGTCTCTTATGCTAGGAGAGACTTATTGTCAAAATCCCTTTCCACCTTTCATACATTCAGTCGGACAGGGATAACAACAGCAGCATCATCACATCAGCAACCTACCTACCTCTGTCCAATGCAATGAAATAGCAATCATTACTGTCGTTTTTGTTATCGCCACCGCACCGCCGTCTTAAAAGCTGCCAACATGGCTTCAGGATTCCCTCATAGCTCGGCGTACATACATACAACATACAATTTTTATGTTACAATATCAATAATGGATGAAATAGGAGTAGCGGCTACTCCTCCAAAACAACACAGATCCACACCTCTAGAGATTAATATACTTTTGATTTTATCTGATGATGATAATGATGGAGATGAACTCGATCAGACAACCCCGTTTAAAATCCTACAACAGCACACCCAGTCCGCTCACTCCCATTCCCAAGTTCATTATTAACCACCACCACATGATTAAACTTTTCTTCTCCCTATCAATCGATGTCAACTTTAGAGCACTCCTGCTAAAACGCATTTCGTTCCCTTGTATTACGTGTTTGTATACAGGTGCGAAAGTTTTATTTCATATATATCTGTATAAAAAGTAGATCTTAAAGCGTATTGTATATAACTTGCAGGGTAACAGGGATAGTAAAGTGTTCCCTTGTCGCCTATTCCCAACCAGTCGTAATGCTTCGATCAAAAAACTTCATTCGGTAACCCTAAAGTGTAGGTGTAGTAGAGACAGAGACCCTCTTCTTCATTGCATCGCGCTGCTCCTCATATCAACTTGAAATGGTTTGCTTGAAGCCTTGCGAAATGGGTACGACTACGGTGGTGCGTGGCAGTTTCATTCCTTCAGAAGAAAAAAAATATTTGGATCTCGAGTGCATGTCTCATGGAAAGGGGATCACTTCCAAAAAGAATTTATCAAAGCATTTTAGAAGTAAGGTAAGTAAAAAGGTGCCAACTTTTTCAGCAATTGGGATTGTCTTCTTGAAACATTTAAAACTTGATTGTAGATAAACTACTGAATACTAAATCGAATCCTAAATTATTAGGATGACGTAACAATGAAATTATGCACATGCTACATCTATATATACCTATGTATTGTAGTATTTTCTCTCATAAAACGAAAACAGTATCCCATTACCCCAGTTTTTTTTCCAATAAAAATAAAGTTGTATAATGAATGACACCGGCTTAATTAATATTTTAAAAACCAGGTATCCGCCATCAAATAAAGATTAGTAGAAGGGAGCTGAGCGGAGCGGTGCAGACCAAAAAGTCATCATGGAGAGTAACCTCAATAAACTTTCAGTTAATCAGGATTGTTTTTCCAATGAGAATAATAAATGTCATGCGTATCCCTCTACTCCTCTCTCCTTTCCTCTTTTTCTCCGTCTCTCTCCAGCTAAGCTTTGGAATGATTATTAAACCCACACACATTATACTACTAGTGGAAACTACAATAGCTACTAGCAACAACGGGGTAAAGCCGGTGGTGGTGGTGAGATGATAACCTCCCAAACACCAACTTTTTTCTTACTCGGGGAACAAATTATGAAAAAAAAATGCAATAATTTCACTCTTATTTTTTCTACCTTCCAAGAAAGAAGGGAAGCAAACTTTTTTGTTTGTGCCTAATGCCGAACAAAGTTCTTCCCTTTCTCATGGCTCCCATGAAGATTCATCATAGTTTGTCGTAAACTAAAAGCGCCAACAAAAAATAATGATATTAATCTACGTGTGCATTGCATCCCGAAATGGAAAAGAGGGAGGAAGAAGAAGAAAGAAAAAAATCCGCTAAAAAAAGTACGTAAATGTATAAGCCTTAAACTCTTCCCTCGCTTTATAGCTTAAATGACTTGCGGTGATCCTTTATTTTTTTTTCTTGAGAGAAAAAAAAGCGAAGAATATCAAGTTTTTTGGAATGAGGAAAATGCTTTTTCTCTCACCACCACCGTTGTAGAAAAATACTACATTCCCGTTCATTTCATCTCATCTCACTTTATTTTCCCCAGTTATTTTTTTGTCATCACAGAGGAAAAAATTGTCGCTGTAAAGGGGGGGGTAGTAGCAGCACTGTGCCATGCTTAAGTCATCCTATTCAAACATTAAAATTTCTTACCTTCCTGTAAAGGTATGATATGATATCTTTCTTTTATGATTTTCTGCTAGTCTTAAGTGTGAACCGAGTTTACTTTATGAATATCATGTAGTCGTAGATACAACAGTTAAGAGAAAGTAAAGAAAGGGAAATGAGCTAGATGAGGGAATTGCGATGGGCTGGTAAGGGAAAATGACATATACGTATATACTGCATACTCATATGTATGAATATCCAAATGAGTAGAAAACAAAAAGAGAAAAGGGAGGAATTAAAGGGAATCCAAGTGGAAAACAGGAATTTTAAACTTATAACCCTCATAATGAACGCCCTTCTACACATTCTCACTGAGTATAATACTTAGTTGGCTCGTTTTTTTTGTATTTCAAAGAAAAAAGGACGACATTTCTTATGAAACTCAGTCAGAGATTGAGATGCACGCAGCGTGTCTCAATCCCAGGACATTCATATATGTACGTATGAGAGAGAGAAAGAGCGTTTTCATTATTTTGGAAGAAGTGGGAGTGGGAGTAAGGGCTTTCTAGCTTTTATACTTACGTTAGTTCAACTTCCGAATGTTCCGGTGGCTTAAGTCCCAGACCTATGAATAGAAAGAAACCGAACCACTTTTCATTTCAGGAAGGGTTAGACATATTTGCTTTCTCTTTTTTCTCCTAACTTTATTTGTTTTCTTCTAGGAAAATAATTATTTATTTGTTCAACTTTGGATCATAATCAGTGGAGCGTGTCATGTTTTAGCTTGGGATCCTTTCACAGGAGGAAAGTGTACGTGGTTTAATTGCAAGGGTTTTCCAGTTAGTTTTCCAGTTCGGCTTTTAATTTTGGAAGCTGGAAAGTCCGCAACATCATTGCAACATATCATATTTCTGTTACAACCGGTGGAGTAGGTGGATTTGGCTTTTCTAAGGAGAATTTTGGAATTGAAAAAAAAATGTGGAGATCGAATCAAAACTTCAATGTAAAAATAAAATGATCGAAATTAGATATGTATACGTACAGGAGTACGCGGGACTTTAATTAAAATTTAACCAGAATGTTTGACGGTCCAAATATCTCCCCATCTCAAGTTGCCCCTCTCTCAGCCAGCCGGGGACAGTTTTTAACACGCTAATTGATTATAAATGAGTACATTCGTACTCTCTGCATAAAACCATTTTTAATTAGTTGGGCATTGTGCAGGATGACCGCGACCACATTTACCGTCACATGGCCACATCCCAATCACAAGTCATACAAAACATGCTTTCCTATCCGGCATGCTACGCTGATTTTGTGAGCACACATGAATACCCTATCATTTTTACTTTCCCCTTAAGGCACATTCCTTTCCCGTGCTTAAAAGTTTCCGTGAAAGCACAGCAGAGCACCACAAGCTTTTCCCGATTCCGGCCCTATCATAGCTTAAAGGTAGCAGTGAAACCACTTTAGATTCGCAATAGGCAACAACTCATGTCATCTGTAAAAAAATAGTTTTTCATTTCTCGTTTGGGTGAGTTGGATAAGGGATAAGCACTCACTAAATCTTGCAGAGAGAGATAGTTGATTGACGTGACTCTTTTAGATCGTACGCATAATGTATAATTTTTCCTCTTAAATTCATCCAAATACTTACATATTCCCATGCTGAGTTAGAGAGGAAGTGAGCACAACTTTCTCTAACATCATTTGCAAACATTCCTTCCTTCCAATAGATTTCCACAGTTATTTCCCCATCCTTCATTCATACTTCATTTGAGAGAGCTTGCTGGAAAAAAGCTTGCATCCTCTTCGCACACATTTTGTATGCAAAAATCCCACTCAAGGAAAAGAAAAAAAAATGCAATTGAAAAGAATTAGATTGGGAATGGGATACATTTTTTTATGTTTATTCTTCATCTCGTCTTCTTATTATACTACCCACTTCTACTACTTTTTTTTACGTTATCCTCCATGATGATACTCTCATCGTCTCATCTGTTTTTCCAAGAAGTACTCGCAGTGCTTTTGGAAGGATTTCTTGGAAGATAGCTTATAGGGTGTTATATGAAACGGAAGGAATCCTGCTTTGGCAGCTCTACCTTTTACTCCTGTCGTGTTATAATACTACACTTTACAATCAAGATGCTCTAGGCTGCATATATTCCGGTGTAATATGGAATCTTCATTATAATAATCATCGTGTCATGTCATGAATGACTGCTGCTTCACAGCCTCACCTCAACTCGGCTCTCATTTTTCCACCACTTTTCCTTCCCATTTTTTTTCTCTCTCTCTCCTGTCGTATAAGTGGATATAGAAATATCCAATTGGAGAAGATTGAAGTCAGCGAGATATAGCCATAGTGTAACTTGTTCCCTTGCTGTTTGCCGTCGTGTCTGGGTGGATAGGATGAAGACGGTAAATCTGACTGAAAATGGAGATAATATAAGTACCAGAGATTGGACCAGGGCAAATGTCCCATTTTTTCGGAATAAAACAACTATATAAAAATGGTCCTCATTCCACCTCCTCATCATCAACAACAAATAGGCTAAGTTCTATGATGGCTCTTGTATTACTCGAGAAGATGATGATGATGATGAAAAAGATTGTCGGGAGAGAGGGAGAGAAGGAAAAGGTACAAAGTCCACATGAAAAAAGCAACACGAACTATGAAGCAAGCAATAATAGATACGAACCCCCGACGACTGTAATCCTCTACCTTTCTCCATATAAAAAAGTCAAAAGAAAGTACATGGTATAAAAGGGAGATGTGATGGGCACACACCACCACACGACAGACAGTGATAGTGATGTGATGATGATAATATAATAACACACATGCCACCTTGGGCCTGCCTGCCACCATCAACCACCTACACCAACACACACATCTCTGTTTTTATAGTTTTGGGGGAAATATATATAAAAGGACGAGAAAAACCGATTATGTAAGTATGGAGGAAAAAGAGGAAGAGGAGAGAGAGAGAGAGAAAGAATGAAATAAACCTGCTGCTGCCTGCCACGCTGCTACCAGCAAACTACCTCTCTTCTTGTGTGTTGCTTTTCATGATTATTATTATATTGTTTGCCGTTTTACAAACAGGGATATAGAGTGTGAGAGCACTTATCATGAAGACAGTGTTCGGTTGGTGGTGGTGCTGGTGTCGTACTTTCACTCCCAATCAGGAATAACCCTCTTCCTCAAGCATCCACCTTAAATATACTCCCCAACCAGGAACAATCCCATATGCTGGGGATGCACGACGGCGCTTGGACTCAATAGAATATAGTCAGTCATATTATAGTCACTGTCATGCCTCCATCCATATATTCTTTCTCCAGTTTATCCCTCACTCTTTTTTTAAACGAGAATTTGTCCCTTGTTTCGTTTATCCTATCACATCAACTTACTAACTAAAAAGGACTACAGACATGGTATTACTACAAAAGTAAAAGCAAAAAGTGGCAAACTGCCTACCTACCTATCCAAGAGATGCTGGATGGAGGAGAGAAAAAACACATATGATTGGCGGCGGTGGCGGTGTAGCGCCGTTCTAAAAAAAAACGTTAGACTGGAAGTGAATAAGACTTTCCTCACTTTTCTTTCCAGTTTTTCATGCTTTTCCTCCGACATCTTTCCCTGCTTGTTCATTGTTACCCAATTCCTATTCTTCTTCCCAGGAGTTAACCTTTTGTGAGTTGGGTTAAGTACAAGGATTGCACATGTTAAAAGGAAGAGACGTGGAACATGATGGGATCTCAAGTCACCCCACACAAAGATTTATCAAATTAATAGAGAACTTTTTACGTCGAAATTTCGTTGGAGAACAAATTGTCATGCAATCTAGG
>JAQGAI010003021.1:0-11351 GCA_034696905.1 Lepidocyrtus violaceus
GAGGTGAAAAACGCCGAGTTAACAATAGACTTAATAATTGTATTATCACTTTCTGCAAGTCGATTTAAAAGAGAGTAAGCAGCGCCTCTCCTCATAGCATGGAAATCTTTTAATATTAGTTCACAAAACATTGTTGACGCACTAGTAGGATGATCCCCATGTTGAAAATAGGCATTGTTTTCAAAATATGTTTTTTTTTCTTCTTTGCATTATGTTCAAATCTACGTTGGAGTTTGTTTGGAAAAGTTCCATTTAGGATTGCATGACTGATGCATGCTTAAATTAATACAAACTTATGCAGGCCTACCTACTTAAATGTTTATATAGGTATGTATGACATGGCTTTAATGGAGTACCGAAAATGAAGTGATTATTATTATGATGATGATGAAGATGAAGCATGATATTTTTGGGAGAGGGTGAAATAAATGGGAGAAGGGAGGAAGGTGGGCTTGCCTGCAGTTCGCAGGTGCTGAGGCTTCGATTTGGGAAGGGAGGGAGAATCCAATCGTTTCATTACAGCATGATATTGCATGTCTCATTGATTAAGGTGCGTAGAATTGTAATTGTAGGAAAAAAAGTGTTACTCTGGTGGGCTTATAGGCAGACAAACTAGGTCCAATAATAAAATAATAAATATAACACTCCTGAGCCATTTCATACATGTATGAAGAGTACTTTTAAAGTATATAAAAATGTTTTTAAAGTTGAGTGATTCTCAAAAGCATATAATATATTGGTCATGCCATAGTTATAGTAAAAGTGTTGGTTTAGTTAGGTATTAAAATATTTTGCATGCATGAAAAAAATGTTTGTTTCGTGATGTACGATATGGATGAATTTAATACATTGATATGGAATAATTTTTATTTTTCATTTCTTGCTTTCCCTCTCTCTCTAGGCTCAGTTCCAACAAAAGCAGATGCAGGAGAAGGAAGCCAAATTATTGCAAATGTTGGATAGTCAGCAGCAGAAGGCTTTGCAGAAAGCAGGTCTGAACGGAGTGCTCCCTCCAGGTTCGAATCGCTACACGACGAATATGAACGTGGTGAACAATAACAACAATAACCTACTCATGAATGGCAATAGCAATCCTGTGACGGCTAATCTTGGGGCTGGAAAGGTATGAATTGGTTTTTAGATTTTGAATTTGTTTCTAGACATAAAGAAAGTTGCTCAAATTGAACAGAAATAATTGAAATTCATGAAATTTTGTTTTCGACAGGTTCGCCAAATGTTTGAAGAACGGAGAAAGCATGGAGGCACGCTCAGCAGCAACAGCTCAAACGGTTACGGAAGTCGGAACGGTGCTCTGACAGGAATCGACAAGGGCCACCCCTTGGAGCCCCTCGTCGTCACAAATCACTCCAGCAAAAGCCGTAGCTCAAGTAGCAAAAGTGATCCGGCGAATTATGTGCATTCCACGAATGGGATGCGTAACACGCAAGTACCTCCAATAGTGAAGCCCCCCAATCTTGGCTCCAGCACTCGAGCAACTTCCTTGAGCAGGGAAAGATCCCGAGAATCTCCAGCTCCCACGCACAACAGCAATCAGAATCAGTCAGTGTCCAGTGCAAATAGTACTTCGAGCGGTGGTGGTGGTGGTAAGCCATACCAACAAAGACAACAAAACAAGTCAAGTGTCAGCCATCCACCACCTCCACCTCAGAACACGGAAGACAGTTACCATGACTACGTTGCACCTTTACCAACCACAACAAAGTATTCCGACTATGCTCAAGAGCTGGAGAAACGGGAGAATGCTTTGGCGAGCAAGTTGAAAAACACTCACATCTCTCCACCTGATACGGGTGACCGTTATGCTTCCAATGGTGGCCGAGGTAGCCCTAGCCCTACTCAAAAATCCTCGTCTCCATCGCAGAGATCTGTGCCCACTTCCCCTCACAGAGCTGCGACTAAACCGTCTGCTTCGAGTAAACCGTCTACAATGGTAAATATCACCATTTTTTTATTATGATATTTATGATACACTTTTAGGAAGCTTTTTTCGCAACAATGCAATGCACTTAACCAAATGTGCTTTTTATTGGCTTTTTTTGCTTGATTTTTTTTTGGGATTTTGAGGTGTCTGGTCATTTTTTTCCTGGTTTGTGATGACGTGATCGAATTGCATTAGGATAATGATAAATGAGTACCATTTTTCCAAATAAAGAATTTATTTTTATGCTAGAGCTAAGCTAATTAGGGCTAATTTCTTCCTTCTCGCTTTTGGAACGGAAAAGTGCACCTGGCATTTGAACGTTGTAAGTTGTAGTATTTAGGTGAGACTATCACAGGAAATCACTTGCTATGTATTAGATTCTTTCAATCAGACATCGTCCATATTTACATATTCAACAGACTAGAACTGAAACAGCCGCATGCAGTGTATTTATTTAGGTGGTGACATAATGTCAATGTCCACCTCCCATGTGGGAGCTGACTGAGAGTGGTCGTATATTTATGTGTGACAACGACACAGCTTGCCGGGGTGACAGTTCCCTTACCTCCGACTGCATTCTTGGGATAAGGCAAGGCGAGTTAGACAAAAATTGCGATAAGATATTGAGTGCATTGTACGGACTACTTTGTATGCTGCTGCATTCCATCAACATTTTAGAAGAGTAGAAATTCATGTATAAAAATTCATTGCGTCAATTTTGCTTTTGCTATAGGTTGAGGTAGGTGAGTTGCAACAAAATATTGCATGCATAGTACTGACACTTTTGATGGAGAAATGTGCACTAAAATTTTTCTGATTAGGTATTTGCACATTTCATTGCTTGCAAATCAAAATCAAACATGGAAAAGTGTTTCCAGTTATGACGCAAACAAGATTTGAATCATAATAAAAATATATCAATATAGCGAATGAAAATAGTTTCCAATTTAAAAACTAGAACAGTGATTGCACTCATGCATCGCATCGGCATCATCGTCAGTATAAAGACATATTTTTGGGGCAATGTGATATGATAACCTTTCAAAATCCCTTCAGATTTCAGAAACTTGTTTGTAGCGTTGCATTTTTAATTTGTGTAGATTTTGACGGGTTAGCATTCTACGAGCTGAGGTAGGAAGGAAGGAATGTCAAAATTGAAATTATAGAATAGAATTATAATAATTATATTTGAAATTATGGCAGTTGTAGTTGTCAGCCTGTCAGATATCTATTTTTTATCATATCATACATCAGAATTATCGCAAGGTTATCATAATCTTCAGATCAAACAATCCATTTTAAAACAATTTTTCATAGCTAGATTCGCTTTATGGTTTAAAAATAAAAATTTTAATATTTAATTTAATGAGTAAAGGTTATGTGCTATCGGCAAGATAGTCTTATCTATAAAATCATGACACATACACGAAAAGTTATGCTGTACCCTAATCTGCAATCTGAAGGGTGAAACGGATAACAATCATGACGTGAGTATCACATTTTTATCGAAAAACTAAAAAAAAATCTGTTTCGTCTTTGTCGTTACATTTACAAAGTTGGTATTAACAATGATACTCGATTTTGATACAGTATTTGTTGTGTCAGAAATATCAGCCAGTGCGAGTGTAGAACATTTCGTTCTTTTGCCATTTTCTATCTGGTTGAGCACACATGCATGCCCAAAAATACATGCCTTTAGCAGCTAGCTCATTTAAAGCTTTTTTGTTCAGTCGAGTCTCCTCATTTTTTTAAACAATCTTTTTATGCATGGTTCCTTCTTTTCATTCACACTTACCTAACCCAATAATGAATGACTTTGGTTTGTGGACAGATTAGATTCACTTTTGTTGGTTTTTAATATTTCTACTTCCTTTAATTACCACATGCATTGCATTACAGTAACTACATTATATCTACACGAGGCACACATTACATTACGACTCTCTCAGACACTTTGTTACACCCTTTAGCTGATGTTTACAGCGCGTGAATCCGTGTACTTTATAATTTATAATGTTACATAATATGCGCCACAATAATCAGTTCAGGCAAGCAAAAAATGTAGACTTTGTTTAGTGCAGCCAAATGCAATTTGCAATGTGGAATGGAATTTGGAACCATTCTATGTTTCTCTTTTATTTGGGTGGATGAGCAGAAGGAGAGGGGATGATGAAAGGTGTTGGTGTGATTTTTATGTTCTATGGGTTATGCTTTATGAATATGAATCATGATTAATGGTGGTGACTATTTTTTTTTCATGTCAAAACGTTTCTGTTGTTCTTGTATAAAAAATGTAAATAGCTTTTTATGTAAGATCTTTATCTATGGTTTGCTCTTGGCTGTTGGCTGATCTTTTGATGGAAAAAAGAGGTCACTTGAGCTGGTAATTGCATTTTGTCATACATTTTTCATGGTTCACTGCTTGAAAAAGATTTAGTTTTTCAACAAATTACACAATGCATTTAAGTAAACAACATCCTTACAAGATAGATGCTTTCCTTATCATCAGTTTCATCAACAAAATGGTATTTTGTGGCTAAGAAAAATGGCTAGTTTTTTAAAATCATTATGTCATATTCACAAGTTAAATGAATGATGAGGCAAGCTTGAGCTATTGGACTCTCGTTAAGGGACATAAATTAGATTAGCTTATATTTTTGCCAGTTTTGCTAATTAAAATTAACAATCAAGAGCCAAAAGTCAAATATGTAGTATAATTCGCTGACGTTAATAATTGCTTTTTCTTGGCTTTTTATGGAGCAGCTTGTTAGAAAATTAATTTCTTAATTAAATTCTATATTTTTATTTTGCTTTGTTCACTTTATAATTCACTCTTTTGTTTTCCCACACACAAAAAAATGTAGAACGCACCTGGAGCACGCTCGACTACGGCTGGTCGCACCAGCACTAGCACCACCATCAGAGATAGATCACCTGCTAAAAAGGTTTGAAATGGACTCGATGAAAATGAAATGCAATGAACTGAAAATGCCTTTCTTTCATGATATTTCTGTGAATGTCTGATTTATTACCCCCTTTCCCAGCGTGAGGACTCATGTCATTGTTATATTTTTTCTTTCAATTTTCCCCATCCAGACTGTAGGAGCTATTAAGGCCAAACCTACTCGCGGCCCGGCGGGACCTCCGCCTCCTGGCATGGAGCAGTGTAAAATATGCGGCCGTAACTTCGACAAAACTCGGATTGAGAAGCATGAACAGATTTGTAAAAAGACAACCACGAAGAAGCGCAAGGTTTTCGATCCCACGAAAATGCGTATGCAAGGAACTGAAGCGGAGCCCTACATCCGAGTCGTGTCTGCCAAACCTGCTAAACCGACTGTCGCTGCATCGGTAAGGGAAGCGGAGGCAAAAGTTGGTCACAATTAATATAGTACACCAGACATTTGCTTCATTTTATGGTTCCCCTTAAAAAGCGTTACACAGTTGCATCTTTAAATATGAAAAAAATCAATTGCGATTTCTTTTCTCCTTGTTTAGCAAAAGAAGGCAGACTGGCGAAAGAAGCATGAAGACTTCATCGCGACAATCCGTGCTGCGAAGGAGTATCAAGCTCACGTTGCCAAAGGTGGAGATCCCAAAGACTTGCCTCCACCCCCTCCAACCGACACCTCCGACTATGTCCAATGCCCCCACTGTAATCGCAAGTTTAGTGAAGGCGCTGCTGAAAGACATATTCCAAAATGCAAAAATATTAAATCTAACAAACGCTAACAAAATATATATTAACTTCTCTGAAATGATTTTTGTAAGAAAGTAACTTTGAGTGGGCTGCGGGATCAGAACTTTGGTGGTTGAAGTAAAACACGTTTCTCTTTTTGGGGGTGGTCAAACAGCTCCACAAAATTTTCACGATCAGGCGGAGTCAGTCATTTTTTTATTTGTAATTTTCTAGTTTAGTTGGCTAATTAATTATTAACTAAATTGTATGATGATGATATATACTTACGATGATGATGATGATAATACAGACCTGTCTTTCTCTCAAAGTTTTTTTTATAATGTGCAGTTCTTGAAACAAGTATATAGATTGTATTATATTTTATGATGATGATATTGTTGATTGATCTGATCAGTAAAATCAAAATCGCTTGTGAAATTAAGAGTGGATCAAATTACCCACAAACTTTTATGATATTATGCTCTGTACCTAAAACCATTATTCAACTATTGTAGCTTTAACTTGTCTTTATCTTTAGAATACTTTTTTTTTGCTAATTGCGATTCAAATACTTTTTGATTAATACTCCATGCTTTTTTTAGATTTACTTTGATTAGTTATAGCAGAATTAGTAGATATATTTGCGTCATAATCCTGAACAAGAAAAACGATGTTTTATTAAGTGATTTTAAAGACTAAAGAATTCTAAATCTAATGTCATTCGTATTCGTTTTGTAATGAAGGATACGGTAGGATACTCTACTATAGTACTATACTAACTACTAACTCCATTTACAGATGATGATCATGTTTAAATGATAAAAATGTGGACGGAGATCAACATTCAAATATTTCGTTAACATAAACTAACCGTTTATTTACAACTGATGGTCACTGATACAACATATAAATATTAATTATTGTGACATCTCTACTAAATCCATGAACAATACACTATTAAGTTAGGTACAAATACGGTACAGATCACAGTTTTGGTATGATCAAGAAATAGGATACATTCATTGGTAATTTGTTTGCATATAAGTAAGACAACATGGTGATTTAACAATGGTGCACGCTAACTGGTTAACAATTGCAAGGAACAAACTCAAATCACTAAAAATTAACTATTTGTTGAGGAGGGTTCTGTTCCCACTGTGAGAACTTTGAAAATATGATTGATTTTTTTGATTACATATTATGTTGAAAATGAAAATTGTAAAAATGATACTCATCTTTAAAAAACGAAATATAAAAACTTTCATAACCGTAATAATTACAAATGTGTACGAATTATTAATTATTAGTTCTGTTCTTCTGATGATCATTTTGGTTTTGCGATGACGTTTTTTTCTGCTTGGAAGAATCGGGAACGTGATTTTCCATGGTTGGAACAGAAGATTGTGGCGGTGGTAGTTGCTGCTGTGGCTGCAATGGGAATCGATATACATGAAGTTTTGGTGTGGATTGCAGTTGCTGCTGCACCAGTGTCGGCGCTGGTATATTTTGATTTTGACGGTTTGTCTGAAAGAGTGGGGAGGGGGAATAGTTTGGAACAACATGGTGGCCTGCCGAACTGCTTGGTCGTTGCATCGTCTGGACTGGAATAACTTGGATTTTAGTAGTAGAGGTTGCAGCAACTGACGACAACATCTGCATCTGCATCCCTTCGGTAGAACGAAAAACAAAGTGCTGCTTGGAACCATTAACCAAAATGTTGGAATGCTGACCTTGATGCAGTTGACCAAAGGAACTCGAGCTGGGGGCACTTCTCTTAAGGGGAACTGGGAATGAAGTCAGCCCTCCTTCTGAGTTGCGCATTTTTATTAGAACGACTGACTGTACGTTCGATGATGATGACGATGACACTTGAAGGGTTGGATTTAATTGTGGATGAGAAATGGAAGGTATTCCGGTCGCCTCTGCCCTTGCAGTTGGTACATATGGAGTTACTGCTGTTGAATGAATGGCGGGGAGCCTTTGTCGTTGTTCCAAAGCATATCTTTGTGGGGTGTGGGTTGAAGAAGATACCCCGTACCTGTCTGGGGTGACGGCAGAAAGAGCAGGAACCGCTTGGGAAGCCGGCGCAGAAGTGGGGACCATACCACTGGTCGAAAGAAATCGAAATGGCTGAAGTTGCTTCGGATTTGATTGACGCGATGGAGTACAGATCATTCCGGAAGGCTTGAGGGTTGGCAGTTGAGCACCAGTACTTGTTTCAGGAGAACCTTCACAGTTCATGATTTGGACAATATAGCTATCCGCTCCAGGGACCGGATCCCAGCGTATAGGTAGCGTGTTTGGTTTAGGTGTGTGAAACTTCCTAAACGTGATTGGTGCAGATGGCTTCTGAACTTCCAAATACCACATGTCCTCGCAGCAAACTTGCAACATCCCAGTATCCTTCGCATCGAAAGTGATCTTTTTATACCCATCCCTGCCCGACCAGATATACATTCGATTGTTGACAACGACAGCACACTGGCCAGCTCTTGGACAAGGCAAAACCGGGGTTCCTGGCGGCTCACTGTTGTAGTAATTAACCATCTCCCATGACATGGTTTCCACATTTAAACACGCCAGGGCGTTGGTACACTTCCACTTGTCGTACATGGGAATTTTGGGACATTTGTGTTTCTTCTGTTCTTCGTTGTTGACGTCCATCCAGCCTCCAAAAATATACATCCGCTCGCCAACCAAACATGCAGAATGGAGGGATCTTGGAAGTGGGCTGTGGGGTAAGTCCCCCAATTTGCTCCACATCAAGGTATCCACATCAAACGCGTACAAGTCACCCAGTCGACGGCCAAACATGCCTCCAAAAATAATTAGCTTATTGTGCCTGGCGTCTTTGGAGGAATATGCTACAGCAGAATGACTTTCCCGGGGACTTGGTGGTGAACCAAACGTCATCTGATTCTGCCAAACCCCGTCGGGAGTCTTGGGGTTCTGGTAGAATGTGCAAAGATCATTGAGATACTGCGGAATGTTCTTGCTAGGGTCCCCAGTGATATTGGCAAGGCCACCGAAGAGAAACACCCTGTCCCCGACTAGAGTAAAGGTATGGCCAATCCTTGGGCATGGAAGATAACCCTTTGGAGCAAGCTTTCTCCATTCCCATGTCGGCACGTACAGTTCATAGATATCATTTGCGTATTCACAATATTCTAACATCCCTCCAAAAATCAGGACCGTATTTTGAGCTTCCCGTACTGCTATTCCGAATGCTGCTCGGCCAGGGGGAATGTCACCTTGTGCTTTTGGCTTGAACCACTCCCGTCGATGTGTATCAAAAACTATGACATCGGCAAATATTCCCTCGTTGCCTCCGCCAAACACGATGATGATATTGTTGATAGAAACCGCTCTGTGACCATGACGTGGCATTGGGATGTAAGTACGGGGTCTCTGAGCTGGAGCAGGGACTGGCCACACTTTTGTCCATTTGACAAGGGTAACTGCATTTTTCAGATTGGAATTAGTGGGATTTGGACATAATCGGACGGTTGAAACTGGAGTCTCATTTTGATTTTGTTTCTGAACATCAAGCGGTGACATTTTCTTTTCAGGTGTTTTAGATCCCTCGGGAAGGGCAGCAGCGGTAGCAGAAGACTCAAGTGCAACGGTCCTTGGCGGTATCGCCGTCACTTCTACGAACTCCCGTTTAACATCGTTGATGGAACCTGAACTCATCTTGTGGTCGGCCATGTCATGTATTTAGTTCAGACCTGTTCAAAAAGATCCTTGAGATTAACATACAACATAACGCATACCTAATTTCATTTCAATACAGAAATTCACTACGTAACGGATTCGCAAAATATTACTATATTTTACAGTTACAAATAATTAAATTAAATACGCCTCATACCGTAATAAAAATCAAAACTATTGGGGTTTTAGGCCAGTGACAACTGCTTGAATTGAAGGACGATGAAGCAACAATCAAGGGCAGGTTGAGCAGCTGATCTTAGAAAGCGAATATCAATGTTGTGTCCGTGTCCCAAACGCAAACAGCCGATTCTTTATCTTTATCAGTCAGCCTGGAACAAATTACACTTTTTTTTAGTATGACTTTAATTTTTTTTAAAGATGATTAAGAATTTGCCATAGACGAAGGGGCTCCTAGACTTAGGGCATGCATTGACTATGTACTCAAAAAGTTCGAATGTTTTTAATCTGATTTACCTCACAACGACGATGATGATGATTCCCAGCTGATTTCGAACACGTTCCCGAAGCACCTGTTTTCAATAACTGGAGTAGTGGGAGAGGTCACTAAACGTTTTTTTTATCCGAGTGGCTTCACTGATGTGATTATGTATAAGACATAAGATGTAAAGTTGCAGGAAAATATAGCTGACTAACTATTATTTTTAGCTGAACTGAAGATATTTAAAAACTTCATAATTTTAAACAATCGTTCCAAATTCCAAAATAGCAAAAAATTATAACAACTTGACTGGATAAGAGAAAGGTGCTCTGCTATGTTTTTTGTTGTTGTTTTTATGGAATTAAGTGCATGTCAAGTGACACCCAACAACATAACAACGAATATCGTGGTTGACAGGAACCAGAAAAAAACACAATCTAGAGCAGCATTCAAGATATGCAGGGTCCAGTCTTGAGTCTATGTATAAGTATATGCAAATGAGCTTATAAATAAATACACGGGTATTCCACATTTGCATAGGTATGCTAATTAGCTATATATATGGATGTTGGATGGAAGCGAAAGAAAAGAAGATTCTGGGGCACATTGATACATGAAATGGAAGGTCCCTCTTGTTTTATTTTATTTTCGCAATAATATCCCAGTTCCTCGCTGGATAGCTAAACTAATTCTTTGCTTAAGGTAAAATTTGTGTTAACTTCAGTGTTAAGGTTGATGTTTTTGCATGAGGCGGTTTCTAAAAACGTAAAGAAAATATACCAACAATGAATCTGCTAGGAGCAAATTTGACAAAACGATAATTAATTTAATTTTAGCTATGAACAACATCATTCGTGTGTAGTGTATTATTCAGGTATTGCATAACTAGCCATGATTAATTGTTACCAAACTCGTCTCCTTGAAGCGGTCAGTTTCATATTGCATGATTCATTTTTTGATCTTCGATTTTCATATTTCGAAATTAATCTCGATTTCTTGTAGAAAACAAAACCAAGCATATCAATACAATTAAATAAATGCTGTTCATTTGCATTCTGAATACTCACGTGAATCACTCACATTTTTGTCACTATTATACATTATCAGATAACGCGACACATCCATTTTAATAGTAAGTAGCCTGGTCATCTCTAAGCCGAGTCAACGATCGACTGCGATAATTTTACATGAGTGAAATGGCCTTGGCTTGACCAGCATCAGTCATAGAAAATGTTTTTCGCATCTATACTATGTAACATGTATCATGAGAATATAATATGGCTTGGGTATTGCATTCATCCTTCATTATCAACATACAGATCCAGATATTTTAGTCATATCATAAATAAATATTAAACTTAAAATTATTGAGATTAAGTGCGTGTTAGTTGGCTTGAAATGAAACCGAATCCCAACAACTATACAATCAAGTGAAATAACTTGGTCATTGGTTTTTCGCTTGCTACATCACTACCCTCTAAAACACACTCATGGTTCTAACCCTTTTTTCTAAATATTTGGCACCACCAATAACGCACGGACCGTTCTAATTATGGAAAATGAGCACGTTCCATTCG
>JAQGAI010003022.1:0-11350 GCA_034696905.1 Lepidocyrtus violaceus
CCGTATAAACTGGTCCCCACAATATTGATCCCCAAAATATTTGATCCCCACAATATTCATCCCCGTATAAACTGAACTCTACAAAATTCGTCCCCAAAAATAACTGATCCCCGTCATTTATCAAATATATCAATATTGGGGATCAATATTGTGGGGATCAGTTTTTACGGGGATGAATATTGTGGGGATCAGTTTTAACGGGGACCAGTTTTTTCACGGGGATCAGTTTTTTTGGGGACCAGATGGCCGGTAGCGCTCGAGTTATAGTTTACGAGACCGGTAATAAAAATAAAACGTAATGTAAATTTAAATTGATTGGTCCATTTTATGTGCGATTTTAGTGTGGAGTGGACGAAGTTGATGTTAATTCATGATGCAAAGGAACTTGACCTACTATACAGTTTTTTACTACGACAATAATTATACGGAGAAATGAAAGAATATGATACTCCGAATGAAAAAGCTACCAGCACTTTCGAAGAGGCCATTCACAAATATTGACACCTGGGAGAAATGTTCACGAAGAGCGAAAGCAAATTACGTAATTATTAATTACAGCTGTCTGCTACCTACCTACCTGTTCCGATTTAGATCTTACTATATTTTGGTTGCCGATAAGTCGCGGTCCGTTGGGTTTAGTTGTGACTTGTGAGTAGAGGGAATACAGTCTGAAATTCTGAATCACAAGCTAACCTCAAATCTGCTCATATATATTCGAAATACCTAACTGTATCAGTACTTTAATTAATAGTTATTTAGTTGCAGATGTGATCAGAGTTTTGATGGCTAGTCATCATCATCATCAACAATATTTTCATTATATTCCGTAGATGCGGAGGAGGAAAAGTAATAACAAGATCTTCGCTCGTAAATCATCTCATGCCATCATATGCATAACATAACATTAAAATTACTATTATTAGGTATTATTATTTTAGCTCGGGCTTACGTAGGTCATGCAAATGCATAGTTAAGTTATACTATTTGGAAACTTTGTATACTTTTCGCAATGAAACTTATGATGGCATTTGCTTTATTGCTCTAGAACTCGCAATAAATCAGAAAGAAAGTGAAACAAAGAGAAGAAAAGATCCTTCGTTTTGCCATTCTACTTCGCACCTCGGAACAAAAGCAAGAAGCTTTGAGTAAACCTATTTTGCTTTTCCGTGCCCCACTCTCATGAAAACTTGATTATGAAAGGAAAATTCTGCGAAGTAAGAAATATGCGGTTCCAGTTGAATTTCCTCCCATCCTTTGCATTTCTTGTTCTGAAAACAGCTTTTCCGCGTTTTCAAAAAGGGATAAGGTAAGTCATTTTCTTGCTAAGTATTTATTATTTAAGTATCTTTTTGCTTTTAATTACGATTACATAATATACGCTTAAATTTATGTTCCAATCCTGGAAATAACGATGAGCTTAGCGATAGAAGGTTGTTGCATAACTATCTTCACACACGTTTTTTGTGGTATATGCGTCCGGTCAAACAAAAGTTAGATCAGAAAACAAAAGGGAATGTTCGTAAAAGTGAAATTTCACAATTAAGCTAATGTAACATACTTAATACTTATATTAAACAGTTTTAACTACTCTTATCTAAATCTTGTTTTTTCCTACTCAGGCTCAATATTTAAAAGAAAATTTTTCGTAATTATTTTCGAATGCCTGCTATTCTTCTCTCACAGCATCACAAATCTCTTTAAAAAAAATTGCATTCCTCCTACTACTATTAATACCTACTTCATTTTCATTACCAATGCCAAGTTCATGATAGTATTTTTGTAAACATTGAAAAAAAACTATCATGTTAACAAACTAATGTTGTATGTAATTTGTACCAGCGAATTAAAAAAAAACTACAGAAATAAACCATTTTAATGCATGAAAACGGGGAAAAATCATCAATCTGCCAATATTTTTTATACGTCTTGCATAAGTAATGTTCTATTCTATAATGCAAATATTTTTGTGGAGATTTTTGACGAAGAACGTTCCTTTCCCAAATCACTTGAGTTAAATGTAAACATGCAACTTGTACTTTAGTTTTAACCAGAAATGCAAATACGCTGATGGGCTGAGAGAATATTTTTTTTATAAAGAAAGAGATAAATACTTCCTCATGTCATACATCAATCAATCATCAGATGTCAGAAACCTTTGTTCATGTGTGAGGGAGAGTTAAAAAGGTAACACGAAAACCCATTAAATGAAAATCAATCCCCAATTTTTTTTATAAAGAAGATAAGTGAACTTCGTGACCGAACTTCAGAAATTATGGACAACTTAAAAAGACCAATACCTTAACAAGTTAATTACTACACCGAAGTTCACTAAATTGTCTTTCAGCTAATTAGTTTCAAGGTCAATCAGAAGGTTCCTCCAAAGTTGACATGAATCAAAGGGGTTAAATAAAGCATCCCATTTGTTTTAGCGTGCGTATAACAAGCCAATAGGCTAAATTAAAATTTGATAGCTACTTGCTTGGCTAAAATTTAATGAGGTACTTCTCAAGCTGCATTAACACTAGAACTTAATAAAATATAAAATAGATATCATCATTATTAGCGTCTCGTTTGGTCATATCAATTTGTTTCAGTCGCAATCAGTAGTGTTTTCCTCATCACGTTGTTTTTCAATGTAATTAGTATCAGACAATAATGACAAGTTCGTTATATTCTATTTGATAGAGCCAATCAATATTTTTTCTTCCAATCCAATCAATATTTCCCAAATAAAACAGATAAATGGCTAACTGTGAGTCTAATAAATATGTGCCCAATATGTATGAAATTAATTTTCGTCGTAATTAAGCCGAATAATGATAGAATTCTTGAATCCAGAAATAAGAAAATTCATTTTTTGAATGTAATATTATTATTCTTAATAAGTCTAGGTAAGTACAAGATTAAGAAATAAAAAACAATACTTGAACGTATATACTCTGTCCATATAGGTAAATCGAGCTTCCATAATCCACTGTCACTCGACTGTGAAACAAAAGAAAGCAACAATTATGGTAAAATTTTAAGGTAAGACTGTAAAATAAAAGACATTTTTTACACCATGAATTACACTAAATGCACTCATTACCTTTTAGCTTATTTCTCTCCAGAGTTTTATACGGCAACTGGGAAGCTAGTCGTCCTCTAACCACCAAAAATCCACAGAACACCAGAACCATGCACACAGCAATTGTTAACAACATGACTACAACTAGCTGTACATGGTTGAGCTCATTTTCAGCACAATACAACTAAAACAACAATGCAAATGTACTCATTTAAATTAATAGTTGGTTATTAAAAGTTATCGATCAAAATAAAATGATAAGTTGCAGTCAACCTACCAAAAAGAATCCTGAAACTTTATCAAAGCTCTCGAAATCCCCCAGAGACACTTGAAAGTGGAATAACCCAGTCCCATGAAGTGTCACACCTAGAGTTTTTGAATCATAATATTTATGTCCCCCTTTTAACTGCGCATTTTCTTTAACTGCATCCAAGTACTTAGTAGGGGTGCCTGGCAGGAAGAAACAAATACAAACAATAATTATGAGCACGGATACGGAAGGGGTTCGAGTTCAGTTTACCTTCTCCAAACCCGAAGTGTTCATGTAGCAACTATCTTTCACTCACTGGAAACCGTAAATTCCGTCCGATTGTTGACTTCCTCCAGGAACACTGTCCAGTTTGTCTTTGGCGAAAAAAATTCTTTATGCTGGTCCTCATCTTTCATAAGGCGGTCATACTCCACACTAATGCCGACTTTAGTGTTTCTGTTTGCAGTGTAAGCCATCCGTTTACAGTCTGTGTAGCGGACATCATCGAAGAACTGATCGTTTATGAAACAGGAGCATTCTTCTTTGGTTTCTTTCCCTGCACACTGACCCAAATCTCCTATAATCAATAAAAAATGATTTTAAAAACCAGATACCTTTTTATGACTTGAGAGTTAAACATTTGTAAATAATGCTTCACGCCTTCTTCAAGGTTAGGGGAAATCAATAGTCAAATAAAATTAATGCAAAGTAGGCTTACTCACCCGTTTGATTACTAACGCGGTACCAGTTCTTATAACTGTGTTTTGACGGGTCCACGTTGTACACGTTAGTGGATAGAGGTATGTCCGACCCGCGGCTTGATGGCGGTCTATAGTTAGTCTACACAAGTACATAGAGAAAACAAAATTATTAAAATTATTTTAATGGGAAAGAAAAAGAAGTAGGTACAAAGATATAAAATTCAGGAGATGAAATCTAAGTACTGTTAGTTTTCTTTTTACTTACTGGCAGTTGTTGATAAAATACCGTCCCATATTTTTCATCCGGTCTTCTGATCAACGACTTTGAACGCATTTCCTCCCATGACACACATGATGGCAAGTCCACCTTCCACCGTCGTTCTAAGTGGTCGTCATCTGTGTCCTTTTGGGTAGGCTTACATATCGGCATCCTACATTGTTCAGATATCAAATATCAGGGATCAGTTAGTAATCATATTGTACATATATGAAATATTAGAGCAAATGGACTAATCTAATTTAAGTTTAAGCAGTTAGTGATAGTACTAATTTATATTACGGATAATTGACATGTAGTCTTCTGCCTTCCTCTCGCTGAACCTGGACAATGAGCGTGAAACTTCCATCAGCAAATGCGCATTGCGTAGAAACAATCAACGGTCGCACTGTGACTGTAGCCACCCCTTTACTCAATCCGGTAGGTGTTAATGTAATTTGCATTTTTTGAGGGTCCGCCCCAGCGAAGTCCTTCTTCTCCACAGTGAGAATGTCCGGATTTGTGTTAGTAATCGTAAGTAAAGACCGATGGATTAAAGATTTGCCCACTGAAAATTAGAAGTGCAAATGTCGAATGTAATAGCAAAAAAGAAAACGGTTTGGAGTGAATTTATCTAGCTCCTTCATTGAGGAACTTACATGGACTCAAGGAGCGCAACTTTAAAGTAAATGATATTGAATCATGTTTATCCAGACTTATTCGGCCACCACTCTGCTTCAGAACTGGATGTAAAACTAGATACAATTGTAAGTGACATCCTCCTTCAACTAACTGCCATACGATGTCGTTGGGAGTATTGGGACAATGGAAACCAGAAACTGGTGTATTCTCTGGGGCCTCTTCCATCGATATTTTTTGTGTGCCATAACCTATATTTTGGAGCGTGTCATCTCCATTTTTACTTTTGTGTCTTATTCCTAAATGCGCGTCATCCAACTGCTGAAAGGTTTGAGCGAGTGGTGCCACGGGTTGAAATAAACCCCCACCGGTTGTAGAAGTAGACTGCCACAGTTTGTTAACAGCATCCACGATTTGTTCACGCGTATTATGAATTCCTTTTCTTCGCGTCTCTGCGTTTTCTCTCCATTCTGCGAATTCCACCGCTGTTCTATCCTTCTTGCTGCAATCGTCTGACATTTGCTCCAAGGTTTTATTATAATACTGGCAATACTTTACAGTAGAGAAATTAATGAGGAATGATTTGAACGGTCCAACTTGAGCTCTTCTTCCCTGACGGTAATACCGAGAAACGTATCCTACCATCCTTGCTTTATTATGGATGGCATCACTCTTTTGGTTACATTGTTTGTATTCGGGAAAGCCAGTGAGTAGGACACTCATTTCCCCAGGGATATATAAAGTCTGTCCAATATGAGCGTATGAAAACAAAAATTCTTTCCCATCTACAAAGCGGTCTACAGATTGAATTACAAATACAAACATCCATATTCACAAGGAAGATTGTTTAATGTCAGCAAAGAGCAACCAAACTCCAAACTCATAATAATTAAAATAGATTGACAAATATCTTCTAATCTGCCATACCAGTATCCAGCTGCACCGTTGCATTATTTGTGTTCCGCTGCACAACTACCACAACTGCTGTAGGTATCGGTTTCATTGGGAATGGTTTTACAATTGTCGCATAGAAAAACCGGTGGATTCCGTCCAGATAAGCAAAATTTCCGCTACTGTCCAACATGGATTTCATGTGTCTAATGTACAGTTCACACTCCGGTAATGACTCGACCACGCTGATCTCAGGGCATGCGCGTTTTGCAGGCGGGACCGGCTTCCTAATTTGCAAAAATAATTGAGGATGAGTACAATTCCAACCAACAGCTTTATGACACATGAGTAAACCACTATAAATTTTTCATTATAATTGCTACATTAGCTAACTATTAAAGCCTGTCTTACGTGCTTAATGACGTGTCACCGTTATTCTGTTTAGCACGACAAATGATCTTGTTGCCAACATTAATCGCATGTAAATAGTTGTGGAATGGTCTATATCCTTTCAAGGACGGGACTTTAGCTTCCATCACAAGCACTAATTACAGAGAAATTATTTTACAAATAGTTGAATGAATTCTTGACAGCTCTGTGAATATAAAAACCAGATCATTAAATGGGAAATTGGATTGCTCACCTTTATCTCCATCAATTAAGAAAGGCATTAAAGGGCCGTGTGTGGTTGTTTCACGAGCTGGCAGATTTGCAGGGTCAAATGACAGCATTCTAAAAATTGGATCGTTCTCGTCATTAGAAATTTCTTCAATTGTGCATCCAACCTCCAGTCTTTCCTCCATTCGTTTGCATATATGACACTTCATTGCCCTGTCATCCTCATGATAAGCATCCGAGCACAGGTCATCGTTAGTTTGTAGCTGCTCCTCCAATACCTTCTGCTCCCTAACCAGTTCGTTATGGTCGTATAAGTACCAGAATATAACTTTCCCCGAATATCCCGCCGTGAAATGTCCCATCAACGTTATGAACTGACGATATTTAAACGGCCAAAGATTGTACAACATTGTGTATTTGAATTCAGTTATCTTTCGATAGTCTACAGCCACTGGCGCGTACGAAACCTGAACACAATCACATTTATAGATTATAACATACCGATGCATTGCAATCGGATCAATGATAAGTTGCAATGTAATTTTCTAATTAAACTTACTCCAACCCGACCCACATATATTTCGGCGTGACTTTTCTCAGTACAAACGTAACTTCGATCGGGGTGATTAAAGCTACATTCACCAAAGTAACTTTCTTCTTGTTTGTGATTATATACGACCGGTACAGAAAGATACACCAAGGCTCCTCCTGCTTCTGCAATGAATAACTACAAAAAATACACCGTAATTAAGAATCCTCATCACTAATCATTGTTTTGCGATTTCCAGTTAATCACAGTTGAAATTATTTCTGATATTGTAGGGATTACCTGATTTCCTAAATGAAACGAAAAATAAATATTAATTATTATGAAATGAAAATAATTAATTTTACGATAAATTTTAAAAAACAGTTAGTCTCATAAAGGCAAACCTAAGAAAAAAACATCTAACGCTTCAGGGTTGACTTCTATATCGGTCAGGTGAAAAATTTCCGGGAATTCGAATTCCAGGAATCCATTACCTAGTAATCCATTGAGTTCGGGATACCCCCTGTGCTCATCGCTTTGATCGGTAGGTACAGGAAGGACAAAACGAACAGTCCTTTCCTTGCCATTCTAAATGTTACAGAAAGTTGGTTCGCTGGTCGGTTTTTTATTTGTATTTGTAAGTCATAGAGGAAAGGTTAACTATGTTTGTGACATGTATATATTACGGGTTCTTACATCGTTTAGAAGGAGAGAGATGTCAAAGTGACGACGATGGTGGTTGAAGAATATCCCTATCAACTCTTTGATTGGGACATCCGCGCCTTCCCGAGTTGTGTAGTGGGCTCGTTCATGAATCAACATTTGCCAATCATCATAAGGTTTACTTGCATACAGTATAGTGACTAAGTCTTGTTCTTCACTATTATCCGCGGAGATCGATACGTGCTCAATAACTAGCATGACCATATCATCTGGAAGCAACATTTATTGTGTTCATTTAAAAGTCCTCTACTATAAACAGAGTAAGATTTTTGGACAGGTAAGTTAAACTAACGAAATCGCATACCGTATACTGGATACTGATAAACATGACAAACGGGGGTGTAGAACAGTCGCTGCCTTCGAATTGTTTGACGACCTAAAAGCGGCGCTGCTACCTGTACAAATAATCCCAGTTATTAGTACGAATCATCGCTTCATTTTATATTTAGCCCACTGAATCTCCTTTCAAAGCGTTACATCTTACCTCAGAGCAATTAAAATGGGAAAATTGAGCGCAGGGGTCAATCGGTTTAAATTTCAACATGGGCTTCATCGAATAAGGAAGCGAAACGTTGGCATTTGAAACGTTCAAACTGTTTGACACCTATTGTGATGATGTGATTTATAAAAGTCAATAATAATGCTTATTTTGATTCATCAAGTTAAGGAGTTTAACTACACAGATAAAATACTACATAAGTATAAGAAAGAAACTTACATACAGACCCTTGTCAGTATGGATCAACAAATGATCATTTGTTAGCACGATGCCAAATGGGTCTCCACATTCTTGAAACAAAAACAATTATGTCATTTATCTTGATGTACGTTTACACACTACTATTTCTACACGATCTTTTCATAATATGTATAGTAAATGAATAATGAAATAGATACTTACCCTCCGGGTCTTCCGGTCGGGAGCAATAAACATCCGTTAAATCTAACCATCCCTTGTAGCTCAATACATCGTAAACCATAGGGATGATTATAAACAGCCTAGGCACTGACGTATAACTCGTCATGTTGCCTGGAACTGGCATCTGACCACGAATAATGTAAAACAAAACTGCCAAGAGTAGAAGAATAAAAGGCAACGCTATTTATGTTTAGTCAATCATATTACTCAACTCATTCACACTGAAACATGTTTCTACACAATATTAATTGACGGAATCCGGAATCCCGTTAGGAAGGACAAGGAAGGAAAGAGGGGTATCACAATCATCATTTACAAATTTTACTGGGGTCATATGTAAAGTGGGTCAAGTTAAGTTTATATAACATTTTTTGTAATTGACTTACACATATCTTTTATACACGGGTTTTCGATTCTAAAGAATCTCTTCTGGTATATACACAGTAAAAACTTGTATGTAATGTCTTCGGTATAATCCGCCGCATTGTTCCCTTGGCCCGGGCCGATTGTGGAGCCAGTGGGATCGGTGGTCACTTCTGCTTCCTTCCCATCGAGCCTACAATCCGTACTGGTGAAGACATTTGGGCGAACAAACTCCCATTTGCTATTAATTTCTCGAAAGGAAACTGGATCTGCAGGTGATAGCCTCCACCTTAACAATCCAACTGCAATAATTGATAATGTAACATAGGTACATATGAACGACAAGACAACGACACGTACAATCAACAGAAAGAAACAATAAGTTTCTATAACATAAGGCCAGCTTAAAAATAATTATTATCCTCCTCACATGACTGGTAGTCAATCACAGTATGCAACGACAATAAAGTCCTGGTTTTTGCCGGAAACTCCACCAAAACATCCATAGGCGGAACTGTCGTCTTCGTGCGAAATATATTACTCGGATATCTCAAATGGTAAGTAATAGAATCGTTGTTGTGAGTGTGAAACGGAAAACTTCTTTCAAACGTTGTGTTCACCACCGTCAGTGAAGGCAACATTCCTGTGGCACTGGAAAGGCAATGGAGGAAGAGCAAAAATCATTACATTACATCAATCAAGATATTTCATGTGTTTTTCTACTCTTTCTTATGCATACATCGGATGGAATGAATCCATAACAGGTGACAGGTTTAAATTAATAATATACGGCATAAGAAAAAACAGAAAAATATAATTAAGATTCCACCACTACTTCACTAAAACATACTTGATTAGCGCCCAGTTGTATTCCTTCGCCAAATTGTGTTGGACGAGGTTTGGCTCATTGTCCCACGCATGGCTTAAGTCTCCGTCATAGATAACTAAACCCATTATTTCCACGGCCTTCATAGGCAGCCAACCAGCCACAAAAAAAATAATGACATAATTACACTATATTAATTTTAACATTAGCTCACACAATTCTAATTCCCGACTAATATGACATGACTGACTGAAGAAACATTCTGATCTTTAGTTTTGGCTTTTGCTATGAAGGCGTACCGTTTCGTCGAAGCCATCTGTATCACGGCTTAACAAGTTATCACGAGTGTTCTCATGTCCAGGACCAACCAGAAGATAATCATGATAGAGCGTTGACTGTCGGAAAGGGTCCACCAAGCTGTAGGGACTGATCCCTACACTTGTTGTGCTGAGAAAGGCGGCTGAAAGTAGTGTAAAAAATAAATCAAATTACAAACAATGAAAATTCTACCCAGCCACATACTTGACTCCTAAACTAGAAAAAAATGGGATAGGATAGAAGGGAGAAGCAACTAAAGTCAATTAACTAATAATAACCGCATTAATAATTTTTAGTGAATTAGTTGTAATTTATTAACATCTCACTATCATTTCTCGAAACATAATATTTGTTTATTTATTTGTGATTACATTTACAAGTAGTGAGTAGTAAGTTTACAAAAAAAAGTCATTCTTACTTGGCTTCCCATACTTCTGAGCCTCGAACTGGGGCCGGAATGTGACCGGTTTATAGTCACAACTTTTGAAAACGCCATCCGTCCTATCAACCAAGGTTATCATCATCATTAACAGTGACAAACTGACACCAACCAAATCCACAGCCAAAGGCGGAGCTCCTGCTTTCCGCCTCTTCCCCATCATCATTGTTACGTCTCTTACTCTCTTGTCACTAGTTACACTACACTGTAGTCGGTCTAACTAACTGGCAATTTAAAGTTTACTAGCTTAGTTTTAATTCCTCCACTTCCACTTGACTTACAACTTTTATAGCCCTCCAGGGAATTTTTATTCTTGACAGGCTCAAAATTAATAAAACACCGGAAAGTTGGCAAAAGACAAACAGACAAACAAAAGGGTTGTTCAATTGAAGAAGATGAGTAGACTTTGGGGCTCCGGACTCCCGACGCGACGTCCCGACCGACCGGACCACACGGCATGGCACCGAGCAGTCAGCAGATCATGGGATGATGGAGGATCGGATGCGGTCCATGGCCATTGTCCTTGCAAATAGGAATTTCGAATTTTCCGCCGACCTTTATGCATGTTCACTTCACCCCAATCCGAATGAGCAGCACCGTTGTGTGTAAATATTGTGGTGAAGTATGCTAATAAAGCTTGTTGTGATATGCTGAGTGTTTATATTTGCATAATTTATATGCAAAGCAAGAAGAAGGGAATTCCTTATGAAAAACAGAAGGTGCATTGCATATCATTATCAATCAGTCCGTTCCGTTGTGGTCTTTTGTGTTGGATGTTGGAGAGGAATGCGAATGGGGGAGGGGGTAATGA
>JAQGAI010003023.1:0-11349 GCA_034696905.1 Lepidocyrtus violaceus
CAACGTAACATAGCGTGTTCATAATAAACTGTTACTGTTTCACTGCTGATCATCAGTATGCTCATGTAAGGTAAAAGGAAGACGAGGAGACATGATCTCATATGATGGTAACTCATAGCAAGAGAAAGATGTGTGGTAATAAAATCGATGCGAGTGGTGTGAACGGGATTGGCCGGAGGGAGGCCTCAGAAGGATGGAATGGGTTGGGAGTTTCCGCATGAAGAACGGCCTATCCGCACCACTTGAATGGTTCTCACACAACAGCTTTCACAAGTAGGGTTGGATCGTTGTTGGATGAGAGAAAAAAACATGAAAATGAAAAGCAGTAGCAGCAGAACAGTAATGCTCACAATGTCGAACGAAGCAGACAAGCCAGCAAGCAAGCTAGAAGATCTGGTAGAAAGTAAAGAGATAATGAAATGATGTTGCATAGTATGAGTATGAGCATTGGTTATATGCGTATGGCTTGTTTGTTAACACTCGGCACTGTTATTTTCCTCGTTTCATCTATCGAAACTTTTCAAAAAAATCACCAAAATATTAAAAACGGTTTAGATAAATCCAGTTTATAAATGGTTAACTTGATTAATCTTTTACTGATGGTAAAATTGATAGTAAAAAAATTCACAGAAGTCTTTTGAAAAATGGGAGGAACGATGTTGAATCGGATTCAAAATGCTTTAATTATTCATATATTATCTTACCGTTGTACTAAATTGAATTAAACTTTTGTAATTTTATCTTACTATTACTATTTAAAAGCCAAAAGTAGCTTTCAAATTTAGAGAATTGTTTCCTTTTATATATAGCGATTGCTTGCCTTTTCTTTCAGAGTTGTTCTCGCTACCATTTCTGAGAGGATACTGACGAGAGAGCAATGATACCTAGCAGAGATTCACTTCTAATTTCTAAATATATTTATGTCTTCTTATCTCTATCTTTTCCCATTTAATTTTTCCCTTCTACATCTAAACTCGTCTGTGTATGACTGACTACTCTCATATCTATTTGCTTACGATGCGATGTACAAATGTGAGTCTGTGGAAACATCAAAAACTGTTCCATACAAATTCTCCTCACATCAAACCCAAGCTAATGTAAAAGGGCTTATCGTAAGTGTAAAGCTATATGCAAACCTCTGTTCTTCCTTCCTTTTAAAATGTAAAAGTAAAACGCAAAGAAACATACCTACCTTACTTACTAATGCTCTTGCTCACACATGAACCTCTTCCCATTCCTTTTCCCCTTACCAAAAATCCCATTTACAACGAAAACTCGAGAAAACCTTCTTTCAAAATTTCTACATCTTCTCCCTGCTTTAGAAGCTTTTTGTCTTGGCAAGTCCATTTCAAACGTGAAAGGACTCTCTCTACCTCGACTGCTCTTTTTCCTCCCAACAAAAATTTCTATACATGACATCCTCTCGCCATAACATTACGAGGAGGGAAGAAGGAAGGCCAGAAATCATCACCAAGACCAACCACACACATCATCACTTCACATCAAACATCTCTAATTTTTTCCCTTACACATCTCTATTTTATCCTTATATGAGTCTCTGCACACCTCACACTTTACTCCCAGACGTAAGGTCGATCGTATTAGCAGAGGTAATCATAACACTAAAAGTGAATTTAAGGGGAAGACATAATAGGAAAAAAATATATTCTTATCGCACCCCTCTCCATATAATATTGATTGTTGATCTAAGGTTAGCTCCCTTCTCTGTTCCTGTAAATGGATGATGGACTGGAATAGGGAAACCCGGTGTTTTTACTAGTTCCCGAAACTGTTTTCCCTTCGTATTGTGAGTCGTGTGGTGAAAAGAAACAACCATCTGTTTTCATACATTTTTATCCCCGAGAATGCTTTTACCCTTTTGAAAAAGAAGATAGACTTTTATTTTATATGGAACTTTTTTTTGGCTAAAAAAGTATATTTTTCGAAAAAAACCAGTTAAACAATCTTTCCCTTTACTCCTCCTCTGTTTTGTTGAGAGTCGAGCTAGAACTGTGCAATACGGCTCTCTATCCATCTATTACGTGAGTGTGAGGTTGAGCCTGAGCGAAACAGGGAGAACATACATGGGCGAATGTTTATACGGTGACGACTTTTTGTGCTAGGACACAGGAGGAAGAAAGCGAGGAGGATATGGAAATATAGTAGTAGTGGTGGCTGAAGCCGAGCCGAGTGAGCCATGCCAGTTTGATAGATAACTGAAATAATAATAATATTATTACGACCGCACCACCAGGATCAGGAGGATCGTCAGTATAAAGGGAAAGGCAAGAGGAAACGAGGCGTGTGATGTGGTGGCATCACCAACATCAACATTTCACTGTTGGTCCTTTCTATCATCCCTCTCTCTGTTGGTTGAAATAATAATGGGAGAAAAATAATAAAAACTATTAAAAAATAAAGAAGGAGGAAAGCAAAAGAAAAGGAAGCTAAAGTGTGTGTGTGTGACTTTTGATGGGTGAAAAGTTTTTTAGCAACAAGAGGGGAAAAAAATGTGGACCACACTGATTGAGAATTATGTGTTTTCCCTACTTTGAGACTTGTGTTTATTATTAAAATAAAAAAATAACACTGGTTCGGAGAACAAGATTGGAAGTGAAGTGGTTGAGTTTTCATAGTAGTGGAAAGGTATACACCACCCAGCCAAGCCATAATACATACATAATAAGATTATCATTTTTGGGGAAAGCTGGTACATGCTAAAAAAAAGGTGACAGGGAAGAAAAGAGGAACGAGCCAAACATGTTTTCATTCTCTGCTGACCTAACCATCTTAGCAAAACATTGACGGAGATCAATCAAAGACAAATATTTATAAGTAATTGAGAGAGAGAGTGGAAAACAGGAGAAAAGTGCAAAGGTTTTTGTTGTTCCACACTGATACTGTCTAGCTTCTCTTTGGATATATAACTTTACCTTGTTCAGGAATACAAGTCATGGAATCAAAACAACACTTTTAAAACAAAAAAGAACAAAAGAAAAATAACATCCATGAGTGAAGCCAAGCCTCAGCTTTGTAAATGAAGAGTCAACAATGAGCAGCCTCTAACAAAGCAAATGCCCCATATATATTCTTATCATCATCATCAATAGTGAAAGCAGACTAAGTTTTCCCCAATCAAAACTTTGTTTTTCCAGAGCAATTGAAAAAACAAATTCTCCCCGTTCGCTTTACCCAAACAGTGTCACTTTCTCCGATATAAAAAAACAGTTCTCTGAAGCAAGTGCATCAGGACATGAGATTATCCTCATCATTACTTTCATCTTGTGAGTGAGAGTGTAATAAAATATCAAATTGAGTATGAACAAAATGAAGAACAAGAAAACAATAATAAAAGAGTAGACCTACAAGGAAATGAGTTGGATCCCCAGATTTTATTGCTTTATAAACAGGGAATAAAAATGATAGCGTAAACATTCAAACATTCAATGTATTACATACGCAACAAAATATACACATTTACAAATCTACGTAATACGCCTTCAAAATAACAAGTGAAAACAGTGTAAAAAGTCATAATTGCATTGTTTATGTTACCGTTACTTACACATTCATAAATGTGGACTACACATCAACATCCACCTAAGTATATTATTATACACATATATAGAAAGTGAACATTTTTCCTCTAGTAATTTAACTTGAGATAAATTGAACTCAGCCCAGTGAAGTTGTTGATGTTTCTTTAAATAATACTACTAGAAACTCATATAATTTTTTTTATATCCTTGATGGAAAAGTAGCAACAGTAGACATAACTAGGTAGGTATGAAACGATATGAATGAAAGTAAAAGCTGAAGAAAAAAGGCTTCTTTATGCGATGCCAGCATCAGGATAAATTGTTTGTTTATGCCCATTTCCACACGAGCTTGTTTTCTCTGAAAACTTTGCAGAAAACCCTAAGAAAAAAGACAGTAGCAAAAGCGTAAGGAGTCAGCTACTCTTGGAGGAGAACATCCAAAAATAATAATATAATATGGAAGGAGTTGCTGAGTGAGCGAGTGGAATTGAATGGAGATGGGATGAACATGAAAAAAATTAATGTAAGTTGAGAAATGTTTGTTGGTTTATTCCACTCACCCGTGTTAAGTGTGTTTTAGTGGAGTAAAACTGAAGGAAAAAAATAGTTAAATTTTTAGAAAGTTTTCTTTTGAAACCGAAAATTGCCATCATATATAATTATTGTAGAGCTGAATAGCAATTTTACAATGCATACCTTATTCGGAGACCAGAACGCTTACTACCGCCACCCCGGTACGTATTCCACAGCGTTGCAACCCATGGCTGCTGGGATGTCTTCGGCTGCATATCCTTATGAGCAGTATTCAGCGATGAGCCGCTACAGCCCTTATGCCGCAGCTCATTATCCACCCCAGCAATCATCCCAATCGAAGGATATGGTGAAGCCCCCGTATTCCTATATAGCTTTGATAGCGATGGCAATCCAGAACGCGACGGATAAGAAGATAACCCTAAATGGGATCTATAATTTCATAATGGAACGGTTTCCCTACTACAGGGAGAACAAGCAAGGTTGGCAGAATTCCATAAGGCACAATCTTTCCCTGAATGAGTGTTTCGTGAAGGTGCCGCGGGATGATAAGAAGCCTGGGAAGGGGAGCTACTGGAGCCTAGATCCGGACTCCTATAACATGTTCGTAATATTTTCCATCATAATTAGATATTAGAGTGTTTTTATAAAGTTGTTCATTAGATAATATTTCTAGACATAAATAAATTAAATATTCATTCATAACAACCTCCACAGGTTCGACAATGGATCTTACCTCAGGAGACGGAGGAGGTTTAAGAAAAAAGACGCCCAACGCGAGAAAGAGGAGACGGTAAAGAGGATGCAAGTGATGGGCTCCAGTGTAACGGCACAACAACAGCAACAACAACATTTAGCCCAGAGTGCGGCCGCAGCAGTCTCCGCCATTTCCTTGACACATTCGTCACACTCCATTGGGTCGGATCATCATCATCAGCAGCATCATAATCACCACCATCACGTTCCCAGTAATCATCACCCGCATCATCATCATCACCACCATCAGAACAACCCGGCCCAACAACAACATTCCCATAGTAGGGATGGGGTGGTGCCATTAACCTCCAAAAATGTCACTGGTACGTTCACGCATACATGAATGCATGTTTCTTTCTCTTTTCATCACTTTATTTTTTTTAATAAAAACTGCAAGTCATTCCGAAAACTTTTTTCCTCCTGGCATAAATATTACAAATTAGTTAGTAATAGTAATGATTGATTCTCTCCACTAATTACTTTTTAATCCCGTCATCCCCCTTAAAATCGTATACCCTACCCAACCACCTACCTACCTTCCCATATTTACATGGATGTTTGTTCAAGCGTGAAGTTCAAGTTCCGTTCCGCCGTCTGTCCGCATCCACCGACGAACAAGATGTTTCTTTTCTTTTCAAGTCTTTAACTATGGTCTTGTCAGACTTTTGAAGAAAAAAATATTCCTTAAAAAATATACATTACACCAATCGACCACACTATCCCTACTTCTTTCACTGTTTATTTACATTGTTTTGCTGTTGTTGTGTTTGTAATGCACATTTTTGCATCACGCATGTATGTACTTACATATATTATCGTCATCAACACATCGGCCCCACAACTCCCAATATGAAAATCTTTAAAGAAATAAATATAACTTTAGCTCAAGTCCATTTATAACTTATTGAAGAAAAGAAAACAACCACAGTCAAAAAACATCCTTCCTTTCCTTATCCCAGTTTTTTTCCAACATAAACAATGTAACCCGAGATTATTATTTTAAGCGTGAATGACTGCACATTAGTAAAAAGAAGACTTCTTTTTATGTCGAAAATCAGGATCATCTTCAAGAACATTTGGATCGTTCATGTTTATATGTGGAGGAGGAAGATGTAATTTTTGGGCCCTTTTAAAATGTGTGATCGGATATTTGTTATGAATGGGGATTAGAAATTTTTGGTCTTGTCTCATCTCATCTCACAATTTTTGGTCGCAATTCATTGAACGCTTTTTGTTTCTCTTCTAAATTGGTTTGCAGCAGACGAGCAGCATCCTATCAGCCGACTGCATCATCATCCCCATCATCACACATCGGTATTAACAATGATCGGTTCCGGAGGTAATAATGGGTCTGCTGGAAGTGGCAGTGTTTTACTAGCCGCTGCTGCAGCGGCAGCAGCAAACAACAATAACAGTGTCAATCCGTTGGGATCCAGTGGGATCATAAAAAGTGCAATAAAAGCGGAGCCGATCGACATGAAAGTGGATGAGTCTTGTCACCAGCAGACGGGGCCAACTGGCGGACCATCAAACTCCAATTCTGGTTCCGCCGCGACAGCAGCATCATCGTCATCATCCGCGGTAGCAACAAAGCACTCCTCATCTACGACAACTTCCGGACCACCAACAAAAGGGTTTGTGGATCGTTACGAAAAGCACTCAAACTCATCCGGTTCCAGTGGGGGTGGTGGGGGGAGTGGTAGTAACAACAATAATAACACTGGCAACAGTAATGCTGCCGGTGGAGCTGACCTGGAAGGGTCATCACCCTCCAATATGTCTCCAGCTTCGATGGGAATTAATTCACCAGTGATGAGTAACAGCTCCCCGGGTGGCACCCCAAATTCCCACTGCCTCATGGCCAACAGTCCCTTGGATCCCCATCAGCATCATCAGCACCACTCAGTAAATCCATTTAGTGTAGACAGCTTGGTTACATCAAGGGAGAGCCCTACGTTACTGTCACATCATAATGGGCCTGGAAGCTGTCACGTTGAGAGTGGGAACCTGCATCCCCATATCCATCATCATTCCCATCATCACCCACATCACGATAATGGAAGCTCACATCACCCCATGAATTTCTCAAGGACGCATTCTCCCTCATCATCATCCACTGCGGGATATACCAGTAGTGGGGGCAGCGCGGGGTCAACGGGTGGTGGAGCCGCTCCATACTGTCCAGGCCCTTTGCATTATGGACTGCAACAGGAGGACATTGCTATGAGCTCTTGTCTATCCGGTGGAAATCCTAGTGCGGCAGCCGCCCACATTGCAATGACAATGTCGCAAAGTCCCAGCTCCGCTGCTGCAGCAGTTGCTTGGTATGCCATGACAAGTGGGGGAGGAAGTGCTAGTAACTCAGTTGGTAGTGGTGGCTCCAGTGCCAATAATAACTCATCCAGTGGAGGTGGCATCATTGACCATGGGCTTCATGACAGTCCTCCATTCAACAGGCATTCATCCAGCGGTGAGCTGTTTTCAGAGACAGGCTCACCTTGCCCCCCGTCGGTGTCTTCGCATCATTTGGGATTCCGAAATTCGGGATCCTCATCCTATAGGTCGTACTATGCTAATGAGTGCTCTGCGCAAAAGTACTAAGGAATGACTTTTTGCAAGCTAGCCAACCGCCATCCTTTCCTCGTTGTCATTATCATTGTGTTATACAAATATGAAATGTGATGTACATAACGTAAATAGGTAGTAAATGTAATTTAATTGTTTAATAATCGTTAGTAATTTGAAAATGAGTTTGTCTGTAGGGCTAAAAGTAGACTTTTATAGAAAGTGTCGCATTTTACCCCACATCATACCAGTTCAGTATTAGCCATCCATCCCGATAGCAAAGCAACATGTCAACGTCATGTCCGCACGTTGCCTATTTGCCTTTTCCCAATAATAATTCCATCATGCGTATTACAGATAGTTACATAATAATTACTTAATGCTAGAAAATACAAAAACTGTCATTTTATAAGAACCACGATCCTTTTTTTCGTTTAGTAAATGCAGAACCATCCAATCATTTGGTGTCTACCATCACTGCAAAAAGTCACAGGTACAAAAAGCCAGAAATTATTCATATTAAACTCAATTCATCTTTCATTTAATTAAATATAAACTGTTTAGCTGTGTATGATTACCGAT
Source organism: Lepidocyrtus violaceus (assembly GCA_034696905.1). NCBI lineage: Eukaryota > Metazoa > Arthropoda > Collembola > Entomobryomorpha > Entomobryidae > Lepidocyrtus > Lepidocyrtus violaceus. Next base: position 7,974 of record JAQGAI010003023.1, read on the forward strand.
ACCTTCCCAAATAGTAGTTACTCGATGAGTAGGTCATGTTCTGCATTCCTTTAAAAGATAATCTCAATTTCATGTAATTCATCACATTATAAGTCGGATAGGTAAATTAATAATGATAATAACATATAGTCAGATTTCTTGATGTTAAAATTAGCTTAATAAACTAATGATATTCTACAGTAATTACTTAATTAGGTTTGCTTCATTTCATTACATGATTTACTATATAACATGATTGTAAGTCACGTAGGATTAAGTTAAAACAACAGAAAAACAGGTAGGATCACACTTCTCTCAAGTACGAAGTTCAAGGTATTAGTGTTTGTTTGTACTAATAATATTATGATTAGTGCGAGTGTATGTAGCATATTTAGCATTTATTTATTTATTATTGTTATTGAAAAATGTTATTCTCCTCTCTCCCTTTTGTGTATTTGTATTTGTGTGTAAGATTTCTCTCTCTCTCCCGTGTGTGTTTTTTAGAATATGTAAAATGTTAAGATACATACTTACGTAATAAGGAAAAAATCATCAAAAGGGATGTGTGGAAATCCATATGTCAAAATATTGTTTTATGTACAAAATCAAGTAAATAAATTAATCCTTCTTTCCCCGTTCATCTCATCATCATACAAATAAATAAATGAGTTTCGCTTTGTTTATAACATTTTTTTGTGAAGAACTGCTGACAGACCTACTGCTGTTATCATCCCACACCATACACATTCTGTGTGAAAATACCACCCTCCACGTTCATATATACACAGTTTTAAGAAGGAAAGCATAATTGCCGGACTGGGAGAAGAAGTTATAAAACAAATCTGTATCAAGAACAAGGAAAGTCTTATTCCAAAACTTTCACTGTTTATTTGTACAATGCAGCATGAAGATACCGATGATGTTGGTGGTGGTGACCATCCGCATCTAAAATTCTACAGCTCAAATCAACCTTATCATTTGGCATGTTATCCATCCTTAAATCTCAGGAGTAGTAGGCAGGGCAGGCATGTTTTTTAACAGGAATCCTCATCATGATGGGGAAAGATGAGCTATTCAACAGCTGAACAAGAACTGGTTGGGATATTTCACAGTCCCTCCATTTACGAAACGGAAGATTAACATATTTCCAAATAAACTTCGGGTGAGCTGGGTCGTTGGGTATATAGAAATATGCATGGCTATGTTGTGAACTGTGAACTTCCATTTTCATATTTAATTAGAATACTAATAGGATCTACAGTATTTTATTGTGTGATTTCTTCTCACACACATCTGGGAAAATCAAAACAATTCCAGTTTAAAAGTGGATCATTAAAACAAGTAAAGAAATAAACGTATTTATTTGTTAATGCTTTGAACATGACCTATGATATTGTTTTCTTTTGAATAAAAAGTCCGGATAGTCACCTTCGTCCGGATGTAATATCCATCCAGAGCAGACTAGTTTTTTGGGGTGAAGAGAAACAACATAGTTTTTCGTAGTGCGGGGCTGCCTATTTTTCTGAAATAAAAATGGCGATGTAATGAGCGGTGAAGCTGTCTATTACATTTCGTAGATTGATTTCGAAGATTTATTTACCAAAACTGCCAATGTATGGTATGAAAAGCTTTCTGAAAGGTTAAATGGTCGACGGAGATCGCATCCTCTCTTCTCATGCTCATAATAATCTTCCGCTCTAAATTGCTTTTTCCTGTAATAGCCCACGGGTTTCTTTCCAGCCTGCTCTTTTCTGTTTCCACCGGGCAGCAGCCAAATGCTTCCATATACATATATGTTATTAACGGGAAGATTGGCTGGCGTTTTTTTCCCCAATTTTTGTGATCCATCCGTGAAAGGATTGTGCTTACATCAAATTGGGGTTCTCCACGTTTTCCATAGACTCCTCGTCTGTTTTATTACTTCACGTGTGAGTATCTCTTTTTCCCCAACTTGAGAATTGAGACGAGTATTAGCGATCGTTTAATAAAAGAAATTGAAGCAAATTGCTCCACCTCAAGTATTATTTTTTGGGAGGATCATTTATTTCACTCTGAGTAATTTTGGGTGGAACTGTGGAAGGATTGGGAATACAAATAAGAAATTTTTTTTTTTTAGCTCCTTTCATTTCATTGAAATTACACCTTGATACTACCCTCTCCAGTCAAAGGAAAACACACATCTTGACTCTTACTTCAGCTCATCCAAAAACTGTCTAAATTACTATTATTACACGATGATATGCGCCAGGCGAGTTGGATGGCGGGCTTCCTTTTATGTATGTTCGGGTTGAAGTCAATGGAAAGCTGTTTTTATTAGAAAAGGCTGCTGTGAAATGGAAATAGCTTGAAGCAAAGGGTAAGAACTTGGCCAGGTTGAAGAATGCGACGACCCGACTAAAACGACTGCGTTCCCCGTAATTTACCTAGATCTCGGGTAAAGATGGAAATGCCCGTTTTTAAGCTAAAATAACGTATAATGATGAAATGAGATCTGGGGAGGAGTGTTGTCTCTGAAAACAAACCAATTCCGATTATTCTACACTATTGCTTTCTTTTCTGCTGCCGTTGGCTTCTTTTTATTCTGCTGTCTAGAGAGGAGTGGAAAAGAACAAGATGAGCATATGGAAATAAAATGAATTTCTGGGATGAGAAAGTGCGCTACAGCATAGCAGCAGCAGCAGTAAAAGGATCAGCAGACATTTCGTAAAAATGTTGATGTTGCAGACCTTAGACGGATGACTTTTCACCCTGTCTACAGATGAGTTTTCACCTATGCATACCTCATCCAACCGTATTTAATTCATGGGGTTGGATAAATTAATTACCAACAAATATGGTAGTATTTTCTGCAGCGTGCGGGCAAAAAAAAATATGCGCTAAATCACATTAATTTTAATTTTGGACACAAATAAAGATTGTAAAGAATAGTTATCAGAGTAGTTTTTGCATTATTTACTCTGCACATATTAATTGTAGATTTCTGCAGAAGGAAAGAATGAAATGAACCCTGTACAATTTGACTGCAAATCGATCTGTTCGTGTTTTTGAACACGCTTCATTCTCATTTTGCTCTCTTCGAGTTTCCCCCAAACTTCGGAAACTTTTCTAACAACTTTAACTAACGCACATGCGGCAATGGCAATGTCAGCTGCGCATCCTAAATTTTTATGACTTGTTCAACAGCCATGTTTAGCACATCATAAAAATGCATTTTCAGCAAAACTGCCAAAGGAAATGTGAAGGAAAATTGCGAAAGAGAGTTTTTCCTGAAATGTAACCGTAATATAGGTAGACGAGCCAGATAAAATTATGCGAGCATAAATTTAGCAGATGATGATGCTTCTTCAAAATAAAAATGTGTGTATAACAACCTCTCGTTAAATTCAAGCATTTTGTG
>JAQGAI010003024.1:0-11349 GCA_034696905.1 Lepidocyrtus violaceus
TTCAGAATTTTTAATTTATTGCGGGTTATATAAATATAACATTTATATTACGTTTGGCAGGTTTGTTAATTACTGTGTTCAAAGAGGGGCACACTCGAAGTCAACTTCCCTCTTGCATGGCTCGCCACCTCCCGAAGTCGCACATTCTGCAGTTAGAAATAATGTCAATTATTCACCGACAAAATGACAATCTAATTTTAATTGAATCGAAAATGTATTTAGTTTGTACCTCATTTGCGATCCCTATTCCTCCTGTTGCATTCCTTGCCACAACATTCCTGTTAGCTACGTCCTGCTCATCCGTTTCCGGTTCGATAAAGTTTTGAATCTACAGTAGATATGCAATAAATATTAATGTTTTAAATACAAATAGACCAAATTGTAAAAAAAAAAATTACCAACCTGAATTAGCTCTCGACTGTCACGCATCTGTATTCTGGGCCTTCGTCTGGGAAGAGTCTGCTCCAAAATCCAAGCGTCCGGCATTCCCACAAGGGCACTTTCAGGGTCCACTCTATTCAAAGTTCGCCCTGTCCAAAACAGCACCATTTTCATACATGATTTTATCATTCTCAAAATTTTTATTGTTGTTAGGCTAGGATCTTTTCGTACTGAAAGCGCTTTGCATGGATCTGAGACAGAAAAAGTTCCTGATGTTGACGCAAATCGGTAACCTTTCCATTACACAGTCATTAGTATCGTAGCAGTGATACTTCCTGTACTCCTCTCGCGCAGTCCTCCCTACCCCGATCAAGTACAGTTTGTAAATGAGCATGAAGATCCCGCACTGGGGGAATAGCAGGAGGGCCATCCCGGTCACTGTACTACCGATAATTTGAATAATATCTCGAGTGTAGCCCACCGATCCTCTCACAACTTTGGAGGAAACAAAATCATAAACGCAATTATAAACAAATTTTAAATAATCAGTGAATTAATGATTTTTTACTCAAAAAAACTCACTATGCGGAGCAATTATCAAACTGGTTGAGAGTAAATAGGCTCCGAACATGGTTTGGAACAAAACGTGGAAGAAATATGAGCGCCTATTCCTTTCCCCGATGCATATCCCGGCAGCCCACAAATGGGTGTCTTGCTGTCCTGCAAAATTAAACTCAAAATTAATTATCGGAAAAAATTTAACTGTTTTCATCAGTTTTTTTTGTATGTCCCACTTACGAACGCAGATTTCACAGGAAGAGCAGTGGAATGTCCGTGGAGGTCTGCTTGTCTTACATTTATTGCAGTACCGGAAGTACCTCTCCTGCGGAAAGTTGGCTCTGTATTCCTCCGTCTCCGCCAAAAGTTCCGTGAGCGTATAATCTGTGGGAAATCAAAAGCAATGGATTTTTAACGATAAACTGCTTGAGTCAAATAATAATATGCCAATTTAACGTTTACTAATTTGTATATACTTTTGGGAACCACGCCCGGATCTGTGATGCCAAGGATGACAAATGTCACTAGCGTAAGGACACCCAAGGCTATGCCGCAGAGGTAGACATGAAGACCGCCACAATAGCTCTGTATGCTCACCTTCCTACAGAGAGAAATTAGATTTGATCCTTTTAAACTTTTTATCTTTTAACAATGAAATATTTAATTTAAGTTGGGTAAAATAATTACATACATGAAAACCGTGTTCACAATGTAGGCAGCTAACAACAAGAGGGTCCCTAAAAACAGCCACTTCCCACTCCCCAGCACCAGTCTCCCCCCAAAGAGGGGAGTGAACTTCCCATAGGGATCTATGATTGGAGGAGGCGGCCCATCCGTACAATCATTCAGTCTTCTTACGAAGTCCACCGAGTCGGAAGAGCTCCCTTCCCCTTCTGCCGGATCCTCGGAACGGGATCGAGTAAGGGGAGGTTGGCGGAGTCGTCCCGCTCCCATTCCAACGCCACGTGCCAGGGCACTAATCGAAAAGTTTGGAACGAACACGTTCAATCCGCCGTATCGCTGGAGGACATAGTTCACATTTGCCTGTCCGGGCGGTGAAGCCTGCGCCCCTGTGGGGATTGAAGGGGGGCGGATGATGTTCCCATTCAAAATGTCGGCAGCCGTTCTATCCGTACTTAAGGGTCGTCGGGGACGAAGATGAGCCATCATAATATCCTAAATGTAAAATAAAGTAAATAATTTTTCTTGCCCATATGCAACGTTGCAGAAACAGTCCTGTTTTTTTCGTTTAAAAAAGAGTTGGCTAATTTAATTTATGGGGGCATAATGGGAATGAAACCGGTATTTTTTAATTGTTAAAGTACTCCAAATCTTTAATTTTCGGGCACCTGACAACAGACAGATGTCATCAATTAGTGCAATCAAAAATGTCATCAAACAACGTTCGCCTCCTCCCCCATCTCCAATGACTTCAAAAAATATTGAAAGCCTTTTATTTCTGCTTCGTGTGTGGTCACTGTGGTCATCCAGAAACATTTCATCTCAGCATTTTTCTGCCACCAACACCAAATAACCTTCGAAGTTATGCGCACCATACCAGTTTTAATAAATGCGGAACGTTGTAAAGAGTAAAGAGTGAAAGAGACAGTGACATAGAAAAATGTATGAGTAATGAGTACAATGCAAAGTAAGTAGACAGTAATTACTGTTACGTACGACTGTTAAAGAAGCCTCTGCAAAGACATTAAAGACTGACATAAAAGATGCATGTAGGTTATGGTCGTATCTGATACTCCACTTCTACCATAAAGGTGCAATGCAATGTGGAATGCAATGAAACTCGCCGTTTAGTTTCGCACATACCTGGTTGCTGCATGTAGTCTGGTCTGCGTATTAAAAAAGTTACAAAATATTTCAAGTGCAAGCAAATGTCATTGTCTGATTTCCAGAAAATAAAAACAAAGCGTGTTGTTTTATCTGTGACGTCAGTGATAAAGCCGTCACATTTACTATCAAAACCTATTCATCTAGAGCTTTTCATTGTCCATAATTCATCCCATCCCAATTATAAAGGTGAAATTAGGCGAATCCTACAATCCGATCTGGAATGATGCAAAATGAAAATGTAACCTGTCATCTTTCTAATAACAAGTCAGATAGAATTGGACATTGAATCTACATTCAAACGTCACCCCATGAGTGTTGGTATATAAATGTCACCGAAAACAATCTCTCATTTATTTTTATTTATTTAAGCTAAAAGCAGCAAATAATTCTCAGGAATAATGACAATCGCTTATGCGGTTAGGAATTCCCCTTTGTTTGATAACCGAATCGGAGTGGCTTATCTCGGGTTTGGATTCGGATTCAACTACGTGGAAGTTCATTCAATTAACAGTGGCTGCAGACGAGCAGAAATTATTGTGGAATAAGTACAGACGGTTGATCAGTTTTGATGTGTAGAATTTCAAAACTTGTTTCAATTAATTTAAAAAAAATGAAATTTTTACAAAGTGTTTTTGTGATATCTCTCGGAGTCGTCCTTGTCTCCGGGAGGACCATCAATGAAAAAGGGGAGGGGAAACGGTTAATAAAAACGTCGGAGGAAAGCCCCGGAGTGTGGATGAGCGAAGAGGAGGTATTTGGACTAATTTGGCGTGGAGGAAATTTCATGGACATAACAGACTTTGACTATTCCACCGTGAACAAAACCAAACTGAAAGCTACCGGTAATGAAAAAAAACAACTTGAGAATTGAGAATATAAACAACTTTTATGGTCCAAAGAAGCTTTCGTAATTTTCAACTTACGTATCTTCCCTTTTATAGCGATTCCCACAGATCCCGCAGATCTAAAGCATCGAACAACCGTGGAAGGATTGACAGCGGGAATAAATAGTGGGAGGGTCCTCGATTTTGTCCGACAGTTTAGCACCTACCACAACCGCTTCTACGCTGGGACAACTGGACGACAGTCCCAGCGGTGGCTCTTGTCCCAGGTTGAAGAGAGCGTCAAGGATTATCCTGGAAAAGCCGTCGTACAGGAAGTGGATCATGGATATTTACAACGGAGCATTGTGGCAAGACTGGAAGGGGCAGACCCCACCTTGGCAACTGAAGTGGTTATCCTAGGCGCCCACTTGGATTCAATCAATAGGAATGGACCATCACGGAATGCTCCAGGTAGATAAACGTGAAACGAGATTACACCAATAAATGGGGCATTATGAGAGTTAACATTAAATTAAATGGAATTGACAGGTGCGGATGATAACGCCAGTGGCTCTGTCGTCCTTTTGGAAACACTTCGCCGGATCATTGAGTCCGGAACTATTCTCCGGAGAACAGTGGAATTCCAGTGGTATGCTGCGGAAGAGGTTGGCCTTCGAGGCTCCCAAGCCATTGCTGTGGATTATAAGGAACGGAATGTGAATGTGATTGGGATGCTGAATTTTGATGTTGTGGGCTACCACACGGACGGAGTGGATAACATTGGCGTGTTTACCGACAATGGACATCCGGATTTAATGAAGCTACTACGGACACTTACAGATGCCTACCTGACCTATAAGTGGCAGGATAGGACTTGCGGGTAATGAAAAGACCTCAATTTATAAAAAATCTTATCCATATTCCAATCTTCAATTTTAATCAACTTTATTTTTTTTTGTACATTGTTTAGCTACGGCTGCTCGGATCATGCCTCATGGACAATTAATGGATTTGTTGCAGTGATGGCTAGCGAAATTACCCCTCATCCCCAGATGCACACCGTTTATGACATCATCCAAAGTATGAACTTCACTCAGGTCAATGAATTTATAAAGTTGGCTATCGGATATGCCGTTGAAATGGCGGAGCCAATCAGTCCAGCCCCGTAAACACTATACATATCTATCTTCCCACCTTATGTATGTGTCATATGTCTTCGTGCATAGGAAATAAACCTCGTTTATATTGCTCGTAACGAAATTATTTTTATGACTATGCATCGGATCGTAACCCGTAAAAGTTCATACTACATCTTCCTTCCTTGCAAACAATGCCGATCCGTGTGAGTGATGCATTTTATTTATTTAATTAATCGTGAAATATGCCATTAGATAAGTTTTTATGATATTTAGTATGAGTGACAATGACGTAATCTTTCTGTTGAGGAATTCATTCATTTATATCGGTATTTCACAATTACTTCTGACGTAAACACGTCAGAAGAGCTTGCTGGTCAATAAAATAACAGCATGCGTACGTCGGACCCTGGATATAATCCAAGGTTTCGATTAATGAGTAATGTAATAATCACATCACTAACTACTTTAATGAATGAAAACAGCAATGATCTAGCTCAAAATGTTAGTTGTATTTATTAGATGCAATTATGGCCATACCCAAGTTTAAGTACAGTACGTTGATTATAAAATATTAAAGAGTCGATCGAACTAACCTACCTTATTGCTTGCTTTTCACCTTGATCAATTATTCACCACAAGGCAACGCAAATATAGTAATTGCCCAGTATCTCCATTGCACTCAGGACCGTAGATCGGGTCACAGGACAAGGGCCGATGTTGATGGATACCAGCTTCAAGGTCTTCAAAGTTTTGAGCAGCCGCTTCCTATCCTGAGCACAGACCAAAGGCTGGCCCAGATATTGCTTCAGCGTTCGAAAAAACTCGCTACTGGCTGGCTCCACCCACACGGCTCATGAATTCATAGACTCGGTAAATCATGTACATTGATGCCAGGCTGTCCTCAATATAAAACCTGATGATCCGGGGCAACATGATACAAAATGGTCAGTTAGTTTCTCAGAAGTACTTTAAGCCCTAACTACTAACATAACTTGAAACTTAATTACCAAATATCAAAAATCCCGGTCCCCGGTAACCTCAGGACCTGAACTGCCAGGAACACATCGGAAATAAACTGGCAATAGCCGCAAATATGGAGGAACACGGTTTTATAACTGGTCCACTCATTATACCGTTCCGTTAGCAGCATAAGCTGTTTATAGTCGAAGATGACGTCATCAATGGGATATCCATTGCCACCCACATCGTTCACCATAAATTCCTTCCCCTTCCGTCTGGAATGAGCATCGGAATTATTCCTTTGAATTGCCAGGGATAATGATAAGAACTGGATCTGTTTGCTCATCTCATTGATGACATTGTAGAGGGCGATCGCTTGGAAGGTGAACAGGGAATTCGACCCAGTCATCAAATTCCAAGCGTGTAGCATGAATAGGAACTCATGCAACCCGAACAACGTAAAAAGGAACCAGTTTTCCGCATCGAAGAAGGCGTAGGTGAAAGTGGCGTATTTCGGGGCTGCGTAGTACTGGACCATGAAGCAACAGCAGCCGATCCAAGTTATTCCCCTAAAAAAATACAAAAAAAGGAAATATGCAAAAATTGACATGGCTAATTTTTTCCATTGATTGAAATAGATTTCTTTTCACGTACAGATGAATCCAGACAGTAGCTTTATGTCTTGCATCAACTTCCTCCTTCAGATTCGGCGGCTGGCCCAATCTGTGAAAGATGTCAGTTTCAATTGTCCACAGCCGATGCATAATTTCTAAAAGTTAACGCAAAACATTTAAATATCTATTTTTAAGAAAAATTTGCAAATGATCGGCTACTCTCTTCTTACCGTACAAAGGATACCGGTTGAACCAAATTCTGTATGAAATTGTCATGATCCCAAACACAAGGAGGTACAGGGACGTCCCAATCTTATCAAGAAACTCAAATTCGTCGAATTTCGCATGGAGAAGGTAGAAAATATAGATGACTTTCACCAGCGTGTTTGCACAAGTGAAGTAGAACAATATTTGTGCTAAAATTGGGCTTTGGGTGATGAAATTGCTTCCATTCCCTTCTTGGCCAATGTGCTGGAGGGATAACGCAAAGTATCCCAGGTTGTTTAGAACTTTACGTTGGTAAGTGTCAAAGTTGGGGTAACCAGAGACATCCGTTGGGATTTTACTGGATCTGGATTTGGGCAGGTCGAGCTGGGAAATCATCTTTAAAATGAAGTTTAAGTGATGGAACGCTAGCTAACTGGTACCGTATTTACATTTAAATAAACTGCTGCATTCAAGGTAGGTTGGAAGGATAGTCGAAGCGTAGCCGTTTCGGGCTTCGTTGTCAGCAAGGGTGTCAAACTGCCAATGAGACTTTAACCCTCCCAAACTTCCCTTACCTTTTTCTTCTCTTCAGACTTGATGCAATTATTCCGGAGTACGCTTTCATGAGTGGGAGTGACATAAGTTAACTATTTAATGGTTTGAAGGACGCCCATCGAGAAGAAAATTTAGGTTTAATTAGCATCTAATAATAGGCTTTTGAATTTAATTAGCATCACTTGTAAGAAATCCCAGTTACTTAAGTTTACCAACAAAGCATTCATTCATATGACCAATTCATGAATCTTCACTGTTTCTTAAAGATTCAGGAAAATTGAAGCCGGTAGAGTAAGCAGCAATTTTCAGCACGCACTCGCTTGAATAACAGTTCACCTTTATTGGAGAAAGTGTAACACTGACGCTGACATTGGATGACTTTCACCCACCCAGACCCTACTTAACTCAAGTTATGCATTAGCTATTTAACTTTTTGTGAACGAACGGATTTTAAGTACCAAAATATGAAGGACAAGTGTTCAAAATTGATTGCAGATGAGTTGAGTGAGTAATTTCTGAAGAAGTCCAATTTATTTGCTTCCACAAAGATGTACGTTATAATAATGATTGACAATATTTAAATTACTGACCAATTTGAATAATTATTATTTGCCTTTTATTCAATGTCGAATCAGTTATGGATAACCCCGGTAGCTTTCTCAATGTAGTAGTTGCTGTTGTCCGTGGCCCTCATCCACCAGCCGAAGTGCTTCTCCCCGACCAACCCAGTTTTCCAGGGCTCATCGAAAGCCTCAAACATTTGGACCTTGACTCGATTGGAGGCTGCCCAGTTCCTCATCGCGTTCCAGAAGTTTTTCATGTGCTCGATTGTATTCAAATGGGGTGGGTTGAAGAAGGTCTGCCCTTCACTAGCCCAACCGGTTTCCCCGATGATGACCTCCAAATTGGAGTTAAACCGCCAGAAGCCATCCCGGGCGCTGTAATATGCATCGCTTATGCCTTGGACTGCCCTGTCCGCGTTGTCCGAGTTGGGCCCGGGGTAGAGATTGCACATGATGTAGTCGGAGACTTCAGCAATTTGGCTGAGGATCTGTTGGTTGGGCCCGTTCCAGATTTCCCCGCAGATGTGGACCCTCGCTCCAACCTTCAGACCCATGTTGTGAGCACGGTCCCGGTTGTTCCTTATCATGTCGAGGACCTTCTGACCCGTTTGTTGGTTGACGACGTACTCATTGGTGAAAGTGAGGCCCCAGACGGTTCCGCGCCAGAGGTTGTTTGCCTCTTCCGCTGCTGCGAAGGCATTATCGATTTCCTTTTGCTGGAAGGTGGGGTTTTCGTTCTGGAATATGCCTTGGGCGACGGAGAGGACTACGGCTTGGTGGTCCCTGTTGATTTGGGAGGCGGCACGGGAAATGAGGCAGTTGCTGTCGGCCCGGTCCCAGGGACCGTTGTAGTTCCATTCTGGAAGCAAGTAAATACAAAAAAAACGGTTACAATTAAAAATAATTAGTGTGTTTTATAATTATTATTGCCGAGACTGACCACTGACTCCCATGGAGTAGGTGGAAATGGAGTTATGCTTTGTCAACACAATCCCCAACATTTTCTTGATATCTTCCACCGTGTAAGAGTTCCACAGGGAGCCGTCTGACTTCACGTAGGGGGAGTACCCCACTCCAAAGTAATTTACGTCTTGGCACTGTACATCAATTACTCCGCAGGCTAACAGCAGCAACGCTGTGAAAATCTGGAACTTCCCCATTTTTATTTTTCCGTATTTTTAGGTAATTTCTTATGCGAACAAATTTTAATGTGCCTTCCCCAATGGAAAAATTAAAATAAAGTGAAAGCAACTAGAGTAGTGAGAGGTTTAGTAATATCAGTAAATCAGATCAAATTATCTTTCCAGACTCGTCAGTGATTTGATTATGATAATTACATGTAATTATTATATCCACATGAGCGGATGGATTGTAATTTGGGTGAATCGCGATTAGTGTGAAAAACATGTCAAAAGTTGTGTTAATACTCGCATCAGGATAGAGCTTGAATGACAAGTCAAAGTCAAATCTCATAGTTTTATCCAGTTTTTGTTGCAGTCAGTCAATCAATCAATCAATCAATCAATCATGGCTCCATTGTATATTTTCAAATATATAATTCATCTTCTTAATCCAATCCGTTTTAACATGAGATGGCATACAGCAATCTTCAAAAAGCTTGGCAAGTCAAGAAAGAAACTCGATTCTTTAAATTCTTGATTGCAAACTTTAATTCAGTCTGCGATTAAAATACAATACGATTTTATTAAAATGTTTAAAAAAAATTTACAATACAATAATTAGACCTTCGAAAAATATTACCTTTCAACCCCCGAAATATGTATTACTTTATGACTTAAAAACGCCCAAAATATGACCAAAAATATGACCTAATTTTTACACAAAATTTCAATATTGATCGTTTAAAATTTAAAATCTGAATTAGTCGCATTGAACAAAATGACTTTAGAGCTCAAATTCCTTTACAAACTGCTCGAGAACCTATTTTAAATGAAATTCAACATTAATTTATGCAAAATGATTGCAAAAATTTTAATAAGTATGATTTTTTTTTGTAAAAAAACCCGAATTACAATTGGTCATATGAAATATTACCAAAAAATGAGCAAAATATTCCGGTAATATGACATAATAATATATTTTCCAAATTAGTACAAAAAATATCGGACAAGCCACACAAATGCCCCTGCAGTTAATTTTAGTTCGTGATCCCAAACTGGGTATCCAGAGGAGGAGCTCTTTTTATTAGACTTTTTCTTTCCCTTTTTATCGTCGTCAGCGCCACTTCTCCCAGCAGCACCTTCTGATATTGATTTCATGCTGTCATCATTGTCATTCCTCTCTCCAGACCTGTCTATAACATCCGCATCATCGACCGCCATGTGCCCTTGAGCAATTGCGTAGTTCACTGTTCGCAGCAGGGGATACTTGAGAATTCCCTGCTCGGCCCCCTCTTTTCTGCAGGCTGTACCTTTGAAGTCGTCGGTGTCAATTGTCCAGGCCATCATTCCCTTCAGTTCCTTTTCCAGCATAAGCTCAACCTGAAAATATGCAAAAAATTTTTTTTATATAATTTGCCATTTGGAGGCATGCTCATAGATGAATCCTTAGCCCATACCTTTGCTTCGATGCTTTCAGGATTATCGAATGATACCCAACGCTGACCACTTCTCGCAAAAGGGGCGTGGCAAGAGTTGTCCCAAAACGTTAGCCAGTTTTCTCCTTCGATTGTAATATTTCGGCAAAGCTATTCCAATCAAATAATAAATTGAGTTAAGAATATTCTCGAGCATCGATAACCACTTTATTCATTTTTACAACTTCACCTCGTGATACCCCAATCGTGTCGGATCATCTGGCACCCAGGCCCCACCAAATCCCACCCCCTTTTGAGTGGGTCTCCCCAAACCGCTGAACTTCATGACGTCATTTTTGCTCGCATTTAAGGATGCATACTCAGGCTCCTGCTTCAACATGAAGGTCCTTCCATAGAATGGAACTCCCAAAACGATTTTCTGAGGTGGTGCCCCTCTTTCGAGGTAAAAGTTCACGCTGCTCACCACGCTCTGCCTGGAGACCTCTACATCTTTTAGAGCAGCATGATGATAAGCGTTGTCGCTCCACACCCCAGCAAAATCAAACGGCCGAAGATTGAACTGATCGACGAACTCAGAAATAGCTTTGATGTCGTAGGCCTCACCGGCCAGAAATCGGTCACCGGAAACGGTCAACGTGAGTAAATACTTCGGGCCTAGGGCATCCCTCAAGTCTTTTAGGAGGAGGGGGAGGTTACCTTTGTCCTCTGGTGTGCCTCCCTGGGATTTCCAGGTGGGGTATTCCCATGCAAAATCCAGGCCATGAAATCCGTACACTCTGGGCAGAGGCCAAATATTTGACATGATTTGAAAATGAAATAAAAAATTATGACCAGCCATGAATGTGATGTTTCCTTACTTCAGAATTCTCAGTACAGACTCCACAAACACCTCCCGTTTCTTATAGTCCGCCGCGATTTTCGTAAATGACCAGCCCCCTTCATTCCATCCTCCGACGGATAGTAAAACTTTCAAATGGGGAAAGTCCTGACTGAGACCAACTATTTTTCGATACCACTCCAAACCTTAGACAAAAAGGAGGTAAATACAAATTAACCGAGGATTAGCTGAAAGATAACCACGAGCCATGAGAAAATACAAAAGTTTACCTTCAGTAAGGTGTGGATCCCTCGTTTTAATGCGGA
>JAQGAI010003025.1:0-11349 GCA_034696905.1 Lepidocyrtus violaceus
TTTGAGAAGGACTCGAATGGGCTCCATTCTCCCATTCATATAAAAAAATGTTTTCCGCCCTGGAGCGAGCAAACTCACACGCTCGGCCCAGCTCTTAGCCAGATTTTTCCCCGTTTATCAAACAAACAGCTTTAAAAAAAAGTCTAACTGAATTACCAACAGCCTCACATCACATCCCATCACATATGGCCCATACATAAAAAAACAGCACAAATCCTATTATTACTCTGAACGTGAAAAAAACATAACATTTCTCCTCCTTTTGTATTGCTCAATTGAAGCTACTCCAAACTGCCATAATAACTCATGAACTGAGCATTCATCCACTCATAATCATAATCATCAACAATCAGGATAATTTTTTTCCATAATTTTTTACATGAAACTATGCATTGTCCATAGAGTAGAAGAGTAGTCCATGGCATGTCGATCCTTTCGTATGGAATGGGATGTGGAGGAATGTCCGCTGCTTTTTCCCCGGAAGATAAGTATGTGTGAACTAAGGTATTTCTCAAGTGTTAGAAATTGAGCGATCATGATGAGAATATTAGTAGGTTGGGTAGAATTTTCCCAGAAAACCAGAAAGCGCTTCCAAAAATCTGCTTTGGACCAACCCAAACATAAAAAATAAACATAATTTTTTAACGTTCCAGCTACAAAAAAAATATTACTTTTTCTTTTGTTTCCCACATGCAAGCTGGATGATGATCGTGATGATCATAACCATGTCCCATTTATAAAGTTATTTACATTCAGCTAGTAAATTTTTTTCTCACTTTCACATTTCCACATTTTTTCCTCTCTCTGGCTCCTTCCCATCATAATTCAATTCTCAAGTGGATGTGATTGTTCCCAATTGTGAAAATTCTTGTCGTACATCATATTTCCTTAATGTTAGACAATGGGAAATGTTAAAAATTACACCAGGGCCAGGATTTTGTTTTTTATTGTTGCTCATTCATGATCCAAAAGAAAAAAAAAATCTGGTTGTTTTGCAAGGGTATAAGCACTCATGAGGATCCGTGGCATGCCTCCATGCCTGCTAAATGGACCATTCTAGGAATGAAATTCAGATTAAATGAATTTCATAATATAAAAGTAATGAGATATAAAAAATGGGACCTCTTCTCATTCAGGGATAATAAATAAAGGATAAATGATAAAGGATATGATATAAATAATAATAATACGTTTTTTATTATGTTTTTTTTAAGAGGAGCTAAAGCATTTTTTATTGCTCTGCTCTCTCTAGTCAGTATAATGAATGGTTGGTAATGAATGAATGATTGTATTTATTAAAATAAAATGGTTCTGTTATTATCATTATTATCATTACTATTAAATAGCTTGTTGTTTATTGTCCTCCGAAAATGAGACGTGACATAGTACACACATTCCAGTTTTTAAATGGATCGGTTTTTTATATCAGAGGGGGAGATGGATGGAGGGCAAAAGGGTCGCGATCCCGCTCACGTCCGTGTCGTGAAGTCTGGAGTAAGTGAAAATCCGTCCATTTCATACGAGGCTGATATTATTGAGCTTGTATAAATGTTCTGTAAACAGCGTTGGATGTCAGAAATTATTGGCATTAAATGGGGAGAACTGAAATGAGTCGAGTGCAATATGTTTTTGATGCAGATTTTTTTCTGCGGGGCTGTCTCGGCCGATTTGAGGCATCTGCTTGTTTGATATGAATGAACTGGATATTTTCTTTTAAAGATAATGGACGGATGGAAATTGTGTAGCAGTTTATTTAGGTACTCTAATTGAGAATCTTAATAGCGTTCACCGACCGACGATGACACTCGCGTCAAAGGAAGGAAAAGTGTAAAAGATTTAACATGAGCCATGCAACATAAAATGAGTACAGTTAAGTTTTTCTTTGTCCCTCGGCACTGCATTGTCAAAATTCGGGATGATGAATATGAGTACAAAGTATTATGCAGGATAATAGCCTTTTATGCATAAATATGCAGTGTGTAGTGTGCACCTCTTCAGGTGAGAATACGGGAGGAGGATTAACTTAACAAAGCAATAAAAATGAATTCATCGTCAGTTAATATGAATGTGAAAAGAAAAAGTGCGATGTGGTGCCTTTTTTCTGGTACATGGAAGAAGCTTTGATATGGATTGGACTATAGTAAATAGGTAGGTGCATGAATGATAATAGCCGGGAACTTTTATACAAATTTTTTCCCCTTGTATGTGAGTTGTGTGAAAAGAGATAAAAATGGAGTGTATCATACTGGTGCTAATGAAGAGTGACACATGATCTGTCATAGCAAAAGGAAAACATTTATTCAAGGTGAAATACAATTTACTACACTGCATTGGAGCGTTTTGGACTGCATTGGCTTCAGTTGAATAGGTGGACAAAAATACCAAACAGTTTTACACGGGATGTGATTCTATTTTTTTTTTAATTGCCCTTCGGGACAATAAATAATTTCCAGGCTTTAATCAATTTACCTTGATGCTAATACGGTGGATTGGAAAGTTTTGGAAGGAAAAAGTTAAGCCTTACACAATAAACGAATGTGTGAGATTTCGGACTCATGGACATATGGAGATATCTATGGCAGTTGGTTAGAAAAGCTTCCAAAATGGTAGTTTTGGGTTATCATGTCGTGAATAAGCGATTTATTTCCATCCATGTCTTCGTGCTCCTTTATTATACGTAACGAGAACTAATTGGGATTTCCTTCGGAGGATTAAGACGTATTTCTCAAGACGGGAATTACGAAGCAGAAATTTTGAAGCAGCTTGTTTCTTATAGTATGAGTATGCTGGTGTGAAACCCTAAAAATCATCGTCATCATCATAACTTAATTGTTTTACGTAAATAACATGGGCTTAATTCTTCAACCAGAAAACTGACTCTCTCCAACTGACACATGACAGGCTTCATTTCCATTGTTGTGATGATGATTTCACTGAATTGAAGTAAGTCGCTATTTTCCTTGGAGAACAACTTGTTTTCCAAAACCACTCATGTCATGTCCTTTGAGAGTTATAGTAGCTTGCTGAACAAGATCAGGAGAATCTAAACTTACTCTCGTTGGATTTTTTTTTTCATTCACTTAATCAAGTTTTGGAGGAAACTGGCCTGCTTTTGATATTATTTTATTTGGAGCAGAAGGAGAGAAAAGAAGAAAGGACATTAATTTTCAGTATGGTTCATTCATGA
Source organism: Lepidocyrtus violaceus (assembly GCA_034696905.1). Taxonomy (NCBI): domain Eukaryota; kingdom Metazoa; phylum Arthropoda; class Collembola; order Entomobryomorpha; family Entomobryidae; genus Lepidocyrtus; species Lepidocyrtus violaceus. The sequence continues at coordinate 3,188 of JAQGAI010003025.1, forward strand.
TAACAATCATCATGGCATCTGGCCATTCTCATTGTGACTTGGCTTTTACCTTAGTTCCGCTGAGCTGGTAAGCTGTTCCTACACAGCCATGTCATTGCTAAAACCACTCCAAACAAAACAGAATTTCGGGAGCTTTTTCTAACCCTTTTTCTCCTTCATTCTTCTTACCTGAGCTGAGAGGAAGATGACTAGTCAATAATAACTTTGTAGCGAAAAGTACTTGAGCCCAAAAACGAAAATCCCTTTTGATGAAATTGTTATTATTTGTGAGATGAGATGTTTCTTAACTTGATGAAGAAGGGAACTGTACTTATTATTATGGGTTCTCATTCTTTTCATTATATCCCCTCGCCACTTGCCCCCTTAAAGGATGACGACGGAGTCGGAGTCAAAGATGATGATGATGTAACTTTACGTAATAGCGATAAAGGAATTGAAGGATGAAGGTGTGCTTGATCACAATTAGCGAGTGAGACGAAGAGAGCCCATTTCTTTACAGCTCTTTTATTTCAGCCCTAATTGAATTGTTTTTGGGGAAGGATGGAAAGAATGAGAAGCTGTGCCACAAAACCTTCTTCTGAGTCTTCAAGTTGGGTAATTTGGATGTAACATTTTGCTCTTGTGCTTATTCATCGTCATCATCATCATCAATATCATTCCATGATTATTGTGCTTGATAATGATGATTATTTGTGAAGAACTATATAAACCGCAACTAGTTTCAACACAACATAATTATATTTGTTTGCCAGAGAGTAGTCAGACTGAAATAGGCTGAATGGAGTGAATCAAGTATAGTTTCATTTCAGAACATTTATAACATTGGAGAACAGTGGCAGTTGTTTTATTTTATGAATTCTTGTGGGCTTCATTGTCCCAAATTGGGAAACAACTTTTTTAGCGATGAAAAGGCTGAAAAGTAATTGAATTGTTTTTCTTGAAAATGTCCAAGTCATGATTCCTCCTAAAATGTGATGCTGATGCTGATGCTGTGGAGTGGATATGGCAGTGGCAATAATAAAGTTTTCTTGTTTGACTCGCTCGAGAGAAACAATCCCAAAAAACAAAAACAAGTCTCAGCAGGAAACATGGAAAATAATGTGAAATAGTAGCATGAAATGGAAATGAAACGAAAAAGCTAGTGAGAGAGGGAGATGAATCGAATCCAACTTTTGATTGTTTATTCCAACTCATGTTATGTTATTCTGTCGGAGGAAAAAGAGAAGTGAGTGGAACCTTACAGAAAATTTTATGGAATAATATCAACCGCTTTTTATTAAATAGCAATGGTAATAATAATAAATGGAGTGAGTTTTGTTGTTATTTTTCAAGCAGAGCTAAACGTGATGACTAGATTTTCCGTTTTCGTAATTGCTCGTGTGTGGAGAGTAGTAGTAGAGAGTTTGGATTGAAGGGAGAGCTGGAGGAGAGCAAGAGGATCGGTTTAGAACAATAGCGTTTGTTTTCCCCGTTTTTAATTGTCTTCCATGAAATGAGTCTCGCTCCTGGAGAACTCCGGCAAGCTATTTGGGAAATATTACGTAGGGTTATTTGAGGTACATTATGGCTTCATCGTGATAAATATTTGTACGATATGATGATAATGAAGTTGTTAGTGGCTAGTGGTAGTCCCACAGTAAAAAAAAACATAATATTCGAGCTTGCGGCACTGAAAGAGTCAGCGTTGTAGGAAGTAGCTTGTTTTGCAATCATAAGTATTTTCTCAGATGGATTTTATTTTATTTCTTCAGATATCTGGTAGACTAATCGAGATACAGGATAATTATTTACTGAATTCGATCAGGTATGTGGTTCATAATTCCGATCAAAACTATTTAAAAAAAGTAGACTTAATTAATTATAAGCAGATTTAAAGTCTGGAATACAAATCATCAGCAAGCAAATATGATGAGCAACTCGAAGAAGAGAAATTAGGCCTTTCTTAATTTTTTTTTAAACTAATAATAATTTCATTATTACTTCCATTATTATGCATAATATGAAGGGAGACCATGATCTTCTCGGCGCAGTGCTGCTGTAGCTTTGTGATATGTATGATGTATAGGTAAAAGAATGGTAACTGCATAATAGTGTTTTGTGTGCAAGCTTAGCATAATCAAATACAAAATGAGACGATTGCATGGATGAGAATAAAGACGAAGGTTCTTGAAAGGGCTTAAAGGGATGAAAAATGACACTCAAGTACAAAATCTGACATGATCATGAGAATTAAAGAAAGACGACGGCATTGGCGGTGGTTACCAATTCCGATTATGAAACATACCTATTTTTTAATATCTGGGGTGAAAGTAAAAGACGGCTAAAAATGAATTTTCTCAACTAAAATTAAATTTGCATCCAACATCCCAAATACATCTTCCGTAAAACTTTTTCCCTTTTCTCCGAGTAAAACTACCACAGTGTTCGCCACTGCAAACAATTCTCATCCCATCATATCATAATTTAGAATCATCAGATGAAAATGGAAAGGAAATGACGCGATAAAAATTTCAACAACAGTTCCATTCTTATCGATCTGAAGATGTTATTGTTGAAAATAGTTAACTTTTATTCTGTTTGTCCCTCGCTCCCTCTTCTCCAGTCCAACTCATTCGTTTCTCATCATCTCGGCCAACCAAGAAGATACAACGTCATCTTCCCAAATTTTATTTACACTTATCAATACAGCCAAAGCCAAATATGAAGGATGAAAATAACGAAAATAGGCCAGAAAAAAATATCTATTAAAACTTCCCACGTCCATTTCTTACCCCCACCACCATCCCAATTTTTTAACTATCTTTTTAGCTTCAACTTAATGTCAAGCCAAGTCAACTAATACAATAAAATATGTACATATCACTCCACGGTCCATAACATCCCTACCTAGCTATATGAGATATCGGTCCCTTTTTACAGTTTTTTTCTTCTTTCCATCTCTCTCCTCTCTTGTTTCTCTCTTTTCTTTTATTCCATTCCCATTCTCTTTTCATCTTCTTCTTTAAGAAGGAACATCTCTCTATCTCCAATGGAAAATAAAAGGGGATTCTCTTCCCTCCCAACAATGGATTCCTTCTTGGAAGGAGATGAAGATTTCCGAAAAAGATTGTAAGCTACACTCTTAAACCCATGTTTCATCTTAAAAGCTTAGCTTAAAAAGTAAGGTTGGCTGGTTGACTGGACCGTGTTAATAGCAGATAAATAGACAGGATACATATATCTCCTCCCGCAGCAGTCCAGAAGAAGAACAAAAAAAATCTGTCTTTTTTTCTTCTTTTTCTTTCTGTAGATTTATCCAGCCTTACATACCTTTGTACCTTCTTACTTTACTTGTCTTCTTCAGGATTGGGATTGCCTTCTGTCGTTTTTCGTGAGAGCGTCTTTAAAAGCTGTCCCAGCCTGCGTGGCGTCGCTGTTCAGGGGTCAACTCTGGAATTTGACCCTTTGTTTAAGAAGGCCCCATTGTCGTCCCATTCTCTTTATAATGCCTTTATCCTTTGTACTAATAATACATATAAGTCTGGAATGGATGTATAAATTCTCAGTTTCTTCCATATCCATTTCTCTTTCTATGCCCCATCTTGCGTCGTCATCATCGTTGAGCGTCCCCATCTCGTAAAAAAATTGTCTTTTCATTTCCCTTTTCTCTCCCTCTACACTTGTTTGAAATGCGATTGTGATTGCAATGCTATACCTATTCCAAACAGAAAAAATATAACAATACATTTTTTTTCTCTTCCTAAACTGCTTCCATCCTCCTTCTACTACACTCTCCCTCCGCCATCATATCATAAATAACTGAGCAGATGAAGAAAAAAATCTGGGCAATCCTTAGTAAAGTGGAGGGACTCCTCAATTGTTATTATTATTATTGCTTCTTCCCAACTGTTATATAGCTTGTAACAATTACCATAAAAGATTATTGCTATTTACTGCAGTGGAGAACTACTTTGCTCGTACCTGAGTTCATGCAGCCAAGCCATAATCATATCATTCTGATGCTAAAGTGGTTATTTTCAGGGTACACACCTTCCCATTCCATATTTTCCTGTTGTGTAACCATTTGTGTTTATGGAGGAATGGGGATGGAGGAGGAATATGATCACGACAAAAAGTTTTAAAAGCACGACAACATCCACCACGTCAACAACTTGACTCAGGAGACAGTGTGGAGTCAACAAAAGAGATGCCGATGGATGATATTTTCTCGAGAAACTGTTCAGGTATGGCAGGATGATCATGATCATCGTCATCTTCCTCGTCGGTATGGCCATGTAGGTATCTCCCATGCACGAATGCGTTTTTCTCTCTCTCTCTCTCTCTCGTGTGTGATGTGCTTAGAAATGATCACAGGAGGATCATTCATGATGAAGAGGAAAATCCGTAAGCTCTTCTTTTATTTCAATGCCCCCTTCATATGCAATGAAGGAGAGAGAGAGAACCTTGTTTGTTCTCTCTCTCTCCGGAATAGCGGCATCATTTTATAGGTTAGCTTTAATACGTTTTGCTTGGCTTGGCCTACACATCTAAAAGAGATCTCCTTTTTCTTGTTTCACCTCCTTAAGGATGGTTGGATAATACAAAAGGTAAATACTTGCTCATCCTTGAATCTCCTTCGCATGTCAAGTCAAGGTAGAGCAGAGGAGGAAAAGGGGAAGATGTGTCAAGCCAGACTTTGTGGAGCCGTTTTTGGTTGTTGTGCCGCCGCCTGGTTCACAGCCAAGCCAAGGCATAAAGCCTGCTAGACTTCTTGGCTCTGCTGTCCAGTTCCAGCTTGTCCTTTCAAATTAATGATGATGATGAATCATAATAATCTTTTAAAATGTCCTTGGTCGGTTCACACCAGAGTCTGGATAAGAGGAATGGATTGTTTGGGATGTTGGATGGATGGAATTGTTTTTTCTGCTTCTCCCTCCACATTTTCCTCTTTGGTCTCTGTAGAAATGAAACTGATAAATCCAAATTTTCGTCAATTGTTCTTTTTCTAATCCATTACGTTTTCCTTCAAGATTCTACAAATAAATTATTTTATTTCACTTCTTATACATTGCAGTGGAAAGGAAACACACACATTTTTGGAAAGAGGATCGACAATAATGGGAAAACGCAAGAAAGTTTTTGATCGTCATCATCATCCCTTTTTTAAGAAGTGTGTACTTTTGGACGTCTACCGTGATTGGGAAAAAGGAAGTACGGAAAAGAAGCAAAAGAGAAAAGAGGTAGAAAGAGAGAGGAACTCTCTCAAACTAAAATAAATGAATAAAGACGAAAGAGAGAAAGAGAGAGAGAGCGAAAAGTAGGAAAAGAATGAAACCAAGTTTGTTTTGTTGTTTGGGAAGAAAAAGAAGCAAGCAAGGGGGAATATAGACGAGCATAGCAAAGAAAAGGGAATTTTCTGATCATGACGATGATGAAGAGGAAAAACTGTATACAATATTTAAGTAAGATAAGAGCCGAGAGAGCGGGAGGAAGAGAAAGAAAGGGAAAAACTGCAAAAGAAGAAGGGCTGCTCTCTCTGCTACATCTAAAATGGAATGGGAGAAAGAAAGATTGAAATAAGAGCTTTTCTTCATTCTTTCAATTCAATTCCCTTTTTCTTCCTCTTGTTGTCATCCTTCTTCGGCTTCCTTCTCCAGAGCTCAAGCCCAGCCCAACCAGGGAAAAAGAGTTGTTCCCCAGATTTTCGGATTGTATTGTCCTTTCTCCTTCCTGGAATCTTTGTTGCTCTTGTGACGATGATGTGAATTCAATGCAGAAAGAAGGAGAAGACATACCAGAAGTGAAAAGATATATTTTGGAGGGAAAAATAAGAGTTTCGTATTGAGCAATCCAACATCATCATCATTCCTATATAATTCAACTTATATACATACATGGCGTGTTTGTAGATTGCATCATCTTTCCTCACACTTTTATTATCACATCGTTATCCCTTTTTCGTTTGAGAAAGGAGTTACAGGAAGAACATTTAAATTAATACATACTCCTGGAGAAAGTAGCGTCACCGTCTTTTTTCTCCCTTTCTTTTGCTTACCTTTCACCTATCTTCATCCCGATCTTTCTATCAAAAAGAAATTGGAACACGCCTTGAGACATACCTTGGTAGGTAGGTAGGAAGGACGACTGGATCCCTTTTCTCAGTATTTTACAGTGTCTTTTCTTTTGCTCCCATTCAATTCCATTTTCTCCGCTTTTCTTTTTCACGGAGCTCCTTTCATCTCTCTCCGGAGCCCTTTCTTTACGCTGATATTTATTAGTAGCTGTAGAAAACTTGTTTGATAGAAAGGATCTCACTTCGAGCTCCTTGTTGTGATCGTCATCATCATAATCAGGGAGGGAAGAGAAGGAAGAGCATCAAGATACTTGTTCCTGTAAGGGGAAGAGGATGGGGAAAGAGAAAGGGAATAAAAGTTGCATAAAAGTAGTAAAAGGAATGGAGGGAGAATGGAAGGAAGGAGCTACTGTAAACGAAAAAAGTAAGAAGAAGCGTAAGAGCTTTCTGTTTCCACCTCTTCTTCTACTTCCTCCTTTCATTTTTCTCCCACTGTCTTCCCGAAGTCCTCCTTGTGTCACCTAAAAAGTGTAATATATCAAGGGAGGGATTTTTCCCCACTCCAAACAACAGAGTCAGCAACATAAGAAGAGATAAGGGAGGAAAAGATGTGAACCGGTGAGAATAAAATGGAAAGAGAAAGGATGCTGCTGCTTCCTCTATCTCTGTACGAATTTCCCATTGTCCTCCCACTTTTCATTTCTTCTGATGATGATGCTGCTGACAATTCTCTCCCGTTCCTTTTCTACTTTTTCTCGTATTCTCTTCAAGTAAATATAATGGGAAAGGTAAGGGAGGAAGAATGGGGAGGAGGAAGCGAGGACTGAAAAGAAAGGAGTAAGAAGAAGACTACAGAGATGAGAGCAGAGGTAGATCCTGATGATGATAATAATGGAGAAAAAGAAGAAAAGCAGTAGCATTCTCATTTCAATTATCTTTTCTCTTCGTTCCTTTTCGCAAATTAGGGAAGGAAGGTATACGAAGGTCCTCAAAGGGACGAATGAAGACATGTAGTAGGATTCAAATGGAATAATGGAATTGGGAGGGATGGATGAAGATTGATATGTTGTTCCATCCTATCTTTGTTTTTAAGATTTCGCTAATTCTAATAAGCTCACAATATATATCCATTGCTGTACAGTTTAACATTACTTTAGTGAGTAAGTTGTACCTGCAATTAATTGTGTTTTTGATATGAATGATACAGAATTAACGTCAATATGGTTGATCCATATCAATTTCTATAAAATTGCTTTTAATTGATGGCTACTCAAATTGTAGTTGTGGAGTAGCGTTTCTTTGGATTTCATTTTAAAGACAAGAATCATTTGATGGTGTAACATCTTTTTTTTTAAATATCTTTTCCCTCAAAAAAATAACCAACTCATCTTCTCCATAACAAGTTAATCAAGAAGTCATCATCGTTTGAAAATCCGTGAAATTGGAAAAACGTGTTCTTCTACAAAGGTAGGAAAACGTGAGTTCACTTGATGATTTTCTAATTAAGTGTTAAATTGAAATGAAACAGGATGATGATGTTGGGGATGATAAGTAAGTGTAATGATGATGCGGAAAACGATGGAATGGGCAGAAGCATCAAATGATGAGCTTTACAAATTTCGTTTTTCTGGAAGGAAATTCTCGTGTGATGCGTTAAATCTACCGTTGCTGACAACATAATTATCTTTACAGAATCTTCTCAGCAGTTCATGCTTTAAAATCCTGTGTTATTGGAAGCTGAAATTTTGCCTTGATAAATTGTTTTCTAATCTTAGAACATTCTGAATAACTGTGTTATGTATGTAATAACTCTATACTACCTTGAGTACGAATGAGCAATTTAACAAATTGGTATTTGCTTTGGTATCTTCATATTTAGCTGTTGGGCTGATAATATTATTAGTTATAGCATAATGTGCTAAAAATATTATTAGTTATAGCATAATGTGCTAAAAATATTATTAGTTATAGCATAATGTGCTAAAACTATTATTAGTTATAGCCCAACGGGCTGATAATATTAATAGTTATAGCCCCACGGGCTGATAACAAGAATAACTATAGCCCAATGGGCTGGTAACATAACTAGTTATAGCCCGACGGGCTGATA